>MU767350.1:167183-178770 GCA_026770625.1 Nicotiana glauca | reverse complement strand
AACATACGATCACCGTATCAATCACTATACGCTGTACTCAAACATGACTGCATAACTCTGCTGAATTCACACTTTGCATCACTTTACTCATAGGACCACAATAACATTTCTGTTTGAATTAATCTAAATTCGACGAATCTGATGCTCCCATTGCACCTCATGACCTACATAGGTCTTACTCTAACTATTATATTAACGCCACGATGGATGAGATGCCGAAATTCATAATCAACTGCAGAGTCAACCAACCATCGAGTCTATATTTCTGTCAAGAAACATTACCACATTTTGAACCAAATACCGATCTTCACTCCTTAATATACTTCATATAATCAGATTGCAGTGATCCTAAATCCCACAATCTCATCTTACCCAGTATGAACTGCTCAGGTAATAAGCCACTCCGAATGCGACCACAAGTCTCAAATGATGCCATAATGTGCCAATAGGCCACTAATCCGAACACAACACAAACAGGAAATCGAACTCTGGGAGGAATTACCTAACCCCCGCACTAGTACAGACCTTCCTTAGAAGATAGGTAGCGAAACACAAAAAAAATAACATATAGAGGACCAGACTCGACATCACATTGTTGCGACGCGCAACCCGATCCAAATGACATACCCATGGCGGCGTGCCACCCGATCCACACACAAATCTCACAAAAGGAGATTGCACTTCGAGCTAAATCTGCTCATTACAATAAAAATATCGAATTTCGATCGCAAGAACGCTAAGTGCATAATACCATCCCTGAGAAAACACATAGCGCCATACGCTACAAAACTCAAGCACAACTGAGGTGCGATACAAGATCTGAATCTCAAAAGCCATTCTGCTCACATAACATCATTGCCACGCTGAACCTCAACACATAAGAATTTACTGAGTCGTCTCACAACTCATACGGCACAATACATCATTACCTGGAATAGCTGATGACAAAATAACACCTTGACGGTTCCTCCATAGGGAACGCTCGCTGAAACGAACACAATTGGCCTGATATAAAGCCATGTTCACAAATAAATCAATCCACCGATCTCACGTCAATTTCTTATTGCACCAACTTGGCCAATGACCTTTCAAAGGTCCGTAGTAACCCCCTTTTGCCTCATAACACATAAAAACAACCATCATGACCAGAGCAACCTCCTCAGTTCATAACCTAATAAGCAAAGTACCCTCCAGGCATAAGTTCTCAAATCAATGATATTACCACAATCCTTAAACTTGGTTTAAATCTTTAGCCAATCAAGTGACTACATGTCACACTTATACAATCTTCCCATGGGACATGCCCCCACAATATTCCGAAATAAATAACGGCTCCGCACATCTAAACCATCGGACGCACTAATGCTGAAAAGCGATCCAGAATCCTTAACCAGGATGCAAATCCTCTTTCATAACACATCGCTCCCAGGGGACGCTAATGACAATACCAATTTACTTTAATCATTCAACCCTTTCCTTGCTCATCCGAGCCCGTGACATCCTTGTCAACACTGAACTGCAACCTTGATCCTCACTTCGTATTTCCATTGTACTCACTGCACCCAACGTGCCAACATACGATAGAACATGATTTTTCATCATAACTCCAAAATCATTAATATTTTAACAATTCGGCATATACGAACTTTTCACTTAACTCACTTCTAGAGAATTATAGCAGCACAGAGGTAAATTCCCATAACTGTAGGATATGCAAATCTGCATGTAGTGGTCCGAGACACCATAGCCCTTCCAGAATCTGCTTCCACTTAACGAGCCATAACATAAGAATGCCCCTGATAAATCATCAATCACGGCGACCGACAGACCTCACACATACCTCCACAAATCATACACATAACTTGATCTCGCGGACCGAACTGATCACTGGCCCCAATATGCCAATTCAACTATGGCTAATCAATTTACCTTCTTCCAATTCCTCCTTGCTTGCCTTAAAAATAAGACTAACTCCATTCAACACATAACATACTCCATCTACACTCACCCCGAGTGTCCTTGAATCACGAGACCAGGCTGTCTCAATTCCCACGAACTATTTCATAACTCCCAAATGCTACACCACAAGTCAAACATCCCGAAACGTTCTGTGCCTCTTCTCATAAACTGCTACAAAGCTTGATTCTTAATTTTACCTACAAGCTCGACATCATTAGGCACCACACTTTACCTCTTGAATTCACTAGGACCGTTACTGAGAGCCACCCGCTCTGACTTTGTCCCGAATATAATCAACTCCATGAATCTTCTAGCACATTAATACCCTCTCAACGAAGCACCTGGCAGAACCACTCCTCTTTAAACCCGCTTCTATATAAGGCATAAATTCTGAATCCTTTCCCAAGTTCAAACATGAGCCTATAAGGCCAACCATAGCACATCTTTAATAATTCCTCTGCTCAAATTACTACTTATGGTCTTTTCTCGTAGCTGAATTAATCCATCAATATGCTAATAACCAAAAATCATGCAAGTAGTTAATCATACAGCCCAATCATAAGCGGTGGGACTCTACCACTTAGCTTGATGCCATCATTTCACCATGCTTGAGTTCGCCCAACCATTTTACCTCTTATTGACATAACCTCGCACCATAAGTTATCAAAATTTCTCGGAATCTTCCTGTAAATCCCCATCTTTCATATTCTGAGTCATCATCCACATTCGTACGACCGATCTCTTTGTTGAACAACCAATATAATTCCTTGCAGAAGCTTCTCCAACCACGCGACCGCTAATCTGCTCACGGGGAATAACCCACCTAGGGGAATTACCTCCCGACATCTTCGCACGCCGCTGTACGGGGTACATTCACTATGACACCAATAGCCCATCTTGAGTCCGAGCTCAGCTTCCAGTTGCACAAGTCCATTCGCCTCTCGCGGACATCAATTAAATGCGCGGCAACATCCTTCCAAATTCAG
Organism: Nicotiana glauca; assembly: GCA_026770625.1. Lineage (NCBI taxonomy): Eukaryota > Viridiplantae > Streptophyta > Magnoliopsida > Solanales > Solanaceae > Nicotiana > Nicotiana glauca. The sequence continues at coordinate 175,825 of MU767350.1, read as the reverse complement.
GGTTATGCTGCACCCTCCTCCATTTCAAGCAGCTCCTTTCCGCCATATTAATCTTCTGCCGCATAATAGCCTATACTTCACATCATATCCGCAGGCTTCAATCACCAAGCACTAAAATCCCCATCTTGATCCAAACTCTCTTTAAGGCGTGTAGTCATCCTACTACCAAGCCCATATGCACACCCGCCACTCTCCCACTTTGGCAGAACTCATCTCCTAAATCGGTCACTCGACCTTTCTCCTCATACTTGGCCTTGTAGAAATTTTAAGCGCCGTCTGGCACTTCCCACATGTCCTTCCTCATAATTTGCTGCTCAATTGTTGCCTTAAATAAAGTCTATCTTCGTGGCACTTGAATCCACCATTGCTGCTAATTTTAAACCTTTCCAAAGGTCATCTTTATTGAGCCGTCAACATTAGAAATTCTGATTCGATCTTAAACCACCGCATCATGCGATATCTAACAGTTGTACCTCCAATATTATTTCACAATACCCTGCCATAAAGGCAAATTGTAGTAGATTATAACGCTAACAAATTAGTACGTTCAATCAGGACCACGACACCCTCTCATAAAAGAAAGCTCAACCACGCTTGCAAATACCAAGCCTCATTACTTCCACCAGCCCACACCTGACCATTCTTAGTCTGACTGCCTTTTCCCCTGTCGGGAATAAAATACTAAATCCCTTGATTACACGCTGAGTAAACCTCCCTTCAATTTATTCACTGCCCCAACACGTGGGCAAACACCCTACCATCACAACAACACTGCAGAATAATCGCTCATAAGCATTATGGCAACCTGTGCATAGCCTCAAGGCTCTTAGAAGTTCTGTTACTGAGCTGAAACACTAGAATATCCCTCCAAAATGCGACTATAATAGTCCAATCAACTATACCAGGAAATTATCCCGTACCACATTTGTAGTGACATAACAATCCTTCAATTTTCGATTTATAACAAGCGCTCGCGTCGTGTAAGATTGAGTGGGAAGGAATAAAAGGCATAAGCCTCAAAGGAATTGAACTGCACGATAAGGAAATCAAGAAGGGAAGTACTCCTAACAGCCTTGTAGCCTCTCGAGGATAAGTACAGATGTCTCTGTACCGATCTGCAAGACTCTACTAGGCTTTCTCATGACTCGTGAGACCGACGGGAACCTAGTGCTCTGATACCATGTTGTCACGACCCAAAATACACTAAGGGTCATGGTGGCGCCGGACACCGCCGTCAGGCCAGCCAACTCAAATACTTAATTAAATCTCATTTTAACACTTTTGAAAAACATTTCTTTTATACGTTTTAAACAAGACTCGGTGTATTATTTCGAATAAATAAATAAAATATTTAAACAACTTTTAAGATTTCCAAATAATCCAAATACATCCCCAGAACCCGGTGTCACAAGTACATGAGCAAGTACTGATAAGAGAAATAAAATACAACATCCGTCCGAAATACAGTGGACGGAAAGCAAATACAGTACACTGGAAGAGGCTACCCTAGCTGCGGTTGCCTCGAATGATGCAACTCACCTAGTCCCAGAAACGTCCGTGCTGCTACGCCCCGTAGGCTGCTAGAGGTATATATACTTGTGCAACAAAAATACACAGAAGTGTAGTATGAGTGCGTAATCAACGGGTACTCAGGAGTATCCCGCCTAATCCCGAAGGGGTAGAGACGAGATGGTCAACTTCGACGCTCTCTAATGGTCCAATAATGATTCATCCTTAATATGTGTATATTAAACAGTGGATTTATTTTATAAACATGGTTCTAATCCAAATAGAGGAAACAAGTAAACACGCAATTATTTCATAGGAAAACTTTCTAGAATTTCTCTTTAAATATAATCCAAATATTTTTAAGCCATAAAAGGGCAATAATAACTTAATTAAGTTTAGGCAGCAACACAAGCATGCGCAAATCATACCGAGGCGACGGCCCGATCCAACAGAAATAAATGTGCACTTGCCGAGGGTCAACGGTGCGCCTATAGATGCATCTATTAATCTAGCGAGGCGTTCGGCCCGTTCCAAAATAAACACACACAGACAGACAATCCGTCAAGAAGTCAACATGGAGCAGTTATCCAAGAAAGGCCAATTCTCTTTAATAATTTGAGAAAACGAAGCTTAAGTCTTTTTAGAAATCCATTTATTAATTTAATATGATCTATTACCCCGCTCGCGAATCATCTATTTGACGCGGTCAACATAAAATAAACAATCACCCTGCTCGCGAATCATCCATGTGACGCAGGTACACATAAGATACATGCTCAAATAGACAATTAGAATTCTATCGGGGAATAATTATCCAATTAAAATCAATTCTCTGTTTAACAATTCAGGAAATGATGTTTAATCCCTTTTTAAATTCGTTTATTTATCAAAAGTGATTGAAACAATCCAAGTCATCGATGGTTCATAATTAATCCAAGTATAACATGCCGATGGCTCCTAACTACCCGGACAATAGCATAATAGTAGCTACGCACGGACTCTCGTCACCTCGTGCGTACGTAGCCCCCACAAATAGGAGCACATAATCAATTACTTCACCTATGGGGTAAATTCCCCCTCACAAGATTAGAAAGGAGACTCACCTCGCTCCGAAGATCCACAACCGGCATTCTACATTCTTCCGAAGACTTGCACCAACGCACAATGCTCCAAAACTAGCCAACGATCATATAAATCCATTAATATATGCTCAATTATACTTTACAACCCAATTTATAACAATTTCTAACCCCGAACGAAAAGTTGACAAAAATGCCCTCGAGCCCACATGCCCGGAATCCGAAATTTCTCGAAGATAAAGGTTACCCATGACCTTAGGAACTCAAATATACAATTTTTNCCTCAATTTTCTACCCATTTACATGCTAAAAATCCATACATAATCAATGTATTTAACTCAAAAGTGATGGGGATAACTTACCTTAACCATAACGACAAAAATCCTCTCTTGAAGCTCCCCAAAAATCGCCCAAGCCATGAAGAAATGGGAGAAATGAACTCAACCCAAGATTTAAATGAACCTTTCTGCCTCCAGGTCTTTTTGCTTCTGCGGAAACTATACCGCATCAACGGTTCCACTTATACGGTCTAAAGGCTGCTTCTACGGCTCCTTCACAAGCCCCCCTTTCTCGCTTCTGCGATGCTTCAACCGCAGGTGCGGTACCGCTTCTGCGACTACCCGATCGTATCTACGGTCCTCTCAATTTTGGTCCCAACCGCTTCTACGGTTAAATTCTTGCCTCTGCGGGGCAGCTTCTGCGATCACAAATCCGTAGAAGCAGAAAAACTAGAAGCAGCAGCTCCAGCTCTTCCTCAAACTCTAAATCCGACGTGTTAGCCACCCGGAATCCACCCGAGGCCCCCGAGACCCCAACCAAACATTCCAACCACTCTCAAAACACATTACAGACTTGCTCGAGGCCTAAAATCATAACAAACAACGCTAAAACCATGAATTACACCCCGATTCGAGCTTTATGAACTTTGAACTTTCTAACTTCTATTTCCGATGTTTAAACCTATCAAATCACGTCCGATTGACTTCAAATTGTGCACACAAGACACATTTGACATTGCGGACCTACTCTAACTTCCGGAATTGGATTCCGACCCCGATATCAAAAGTTAACCTCCGGTCAAAACTCCTCAAAAACCTTCAAATTTCTATCTTTAGCCAAATGGCTTCAAAATGACCTACGATCCTCTGAATTCACTTTCAATAGTGCTCCCAACTCCAGAATCACCATACGGAGCTCCTCCCAGTCTCGGAATCCCAAACGGACATCGATAAAGCTGAAATGCACTGCAAGCCAAACTTAAGAAATTTCTACCAAAATGCTAACTTCCACAATAGGTGCCAAAACGCTCTCGGGTTTTCCAAAACCCAATCTGGGCATACGCCCAAGTTTGAAATTATCATACGAACCTGCTGGAACCTTCAGATCCTAATTCTGAGGTCGTTTACTCAAAATTCCAATCCTAGTTCATTCATTCAACTTTAAGCTTTTCAAATGAGAATTTTCATTTAAATATAACTCTGATCTTCCTGAATTTAAATTCCGACCATGCGAACAAGTCACAATACCTGAAATGAATCTGCTCATGGCCTTAGACTGTTGAACAACACGCTAGGGCTCAAAATGACTGATCGGGTCATTACACAAGCAACCGTGCAAGAAGCAGGTGTAGCCAAAAGAAAAGAAACGCGCAAGTGCTGAGACAACTTTGCGGAAAATAATCAATCCAAAAGGCAAGTTTCCTCCAAGTTCTTTCCTGCATCTTATCAAAAATTAAAACAAAAAATAAAAAAAAGAGATAGGAAAAGAAGAAAATCTCAAAAGAGGATACTTTAGAATCCCCAATACCAACCTGTTACTTTGTTTGCCAACATTAGGGCTCCAATCCCTGAGTTGTGCCTTTTTAGACATAGGGCCTCCATTCCCTAGTCGCTTTTAGCCAACATTAGGGCTCTAATCCCTGAGTTGTGCATTTTTAGACATAGGCCCTCCATTCCCTAGTCGCTTTTAGTCAACATTAGGGCTCCAATCCCTGAGTTGTGCCTTTTTAGACATAGGGCCTCCATTCCCTAGTCACCTTTTGCCAACATTAGGGCTCCAATCCCTGAGTTGTGCCTTTTTAGACATAGGGCCTCCATTCCCTAGTCACCTTTTGCCAACATTAGGGCTCCAATCCCCGAGTTGTACCTTTTTAGATATAGGGCCTCCATTCCCTAGTCGCCTTTGCCAATATTAGGGCTGCAATCCCTTAGTTGAGCTTTTACCTTTTGCCAAAATTAGGGCTCCAATCCCTGAGTTGCGCCTTTTAGACATAGGGCCTCCATTCTCTAGTCGCCTTTAGCCAACATTAGGGCTCCAATCCATGAGTTGTGCCATTTTAGACATAGGTCCTCCATAACCTTGTTGCTTTTAGCCAACATTAGAGCTCCAATCCCTGAGTTGAGACTTTTAGACATAGGGCCTCCATTCCCTAGTCACATTTTGCCGATATTAGGGCTCTAATCCCTAAGTTGAGCCTTTTTACCTTTTTCCAACATTAGGGCTCCAATCCCTGAGTTACGCCTTTTAGACATAGGGCCTCCATTCCCTAGTCACCTTTTGCCGACATTAGGGCTCTAATCCCTAAGTTGATCTTTTTTTACCTTTTAGCCAACATTAGGGCTCCAATTTCCGAGTTGCGCCTTTTTAGACATAGGGCCTCCATTCCCTAGTCACCTTTTGCCAACATTAGGGGTCCAATACCTGAGTTGTGACTTTTATACATAGGGCCTCCATCCCCTAGTCACCTTTTGCCGATATTAGGGCTCCAATCCCTTAGTTGAGCTTTTTTACCTTTTGCTAATATTAGGGCTCCAATCCCTGAGTGGCGCCTTTTAGACATAGGGCCTCCATTCCCTAGTCACCTTTTGCCGACATTAGGGCTCCAATCCATGAGTTGAGCTTTTACCTTTTGCCAACATTAGGGCTCTAATCCCCGAGTTGTGCCTTTTAGACATAGGGCCTCCATTCCCTAGTCGTCTTTGCCAACATTAGGGGTCCAATCCCTGAGTTACGCCTTTGAGACATATGGCCTCCATTGCCTAGTCACCCTTTGCCAACATTAGGGCTCCAATCCCTAAGTTGAGCATTTACCTTTTGCCAAGATTAGGGATCCAATCCCTGAGTTGCGCCTTTAAGATATAGGGCCTCCATTCCCTAGTCGCTTTTTCACCAACATTAGGGCTCTAATCCCTGAGTTGAGCTTTTATCTTTTGCCAACATTAGGTCTCCAATCCCTGAGTTGCACCTTTTAGACATAGGGCCTCCATTCCCTAGTCGCTTTTTCACCAACATTAGGGCTCCAATCCCTGAGTTGACATTTTAGATGTAGGGCTCCACTCCCTAAATTTTCCATCCTAGGCAAACACAATTCTTGTTTTATTAAAAAAAATTATAATTTTAGACTTTTGTCACAAATAACTCACGAAATTTTCCTAATGAAAACTAGGGCAGAAAAATTTCGTTCGTTTGTTTCTTTTGGCATCAGAGCAGGTTTGACCTCGAGGCACATGATTTGAGGTAGCTGAAAGAATGAGTCTAAATCGAATATAAAGAAAAGAAGAAAAAGAATAAAAAAGAAGTGAGTTCAAAATGCTGAAGCCGACGAAGATGCGGACTGCTCAAAACTTGATTGAAGTCACAAGCTTCTCCTGAACCGCTTCGATCCAATGCTGAAGAAAGAACCAACACATACAGCTTGTGAGCATCAAGATTCAGATCAGGGTCCATAGCAAAATCATCTAAGACTCAAGATCTAGTTTCAAGAGATTTATAGATAGGAATCTTGTAACTAATAGCTGATAGGCCTAGCTAGCTTAGCTTTTGATTTTCCTTTTGGTGTAATAAGGAGGTCAGCAAGCAGTAGCAGCAGCAGCAACAATAGTGAAATCACAGCTCCCGGTAGTCCCAACTACCAAAACTTCCAGAACTACACTGACCTGATTCCTTTACAGCCAAGGATATGTAGGTAACCTCTGAAGCAAGGTTCGGTCAGACCTTTTTCAAAAATGCTTATCATGGAGTGCCAAGCAAGCAAAAATCCCTCATAATTTCTCATTTATCTTTGCCCGAAAACCCTTCGTGTCTCCGAGCAAAGAGGGGCAGTTGTGAGCACGTGATATTTGCCTCGCATGATTTACTCCTACAGAATTCCTAAAATTAGGAATTTTCTTTTAATTATTTGATTTTTAGGAATTAATTGCATAATTTTTGTGTTTATTTGCATTTTTAATTTATATAATTCATAAAAAAACACAACAAATATGTTACATTTGCATTTAGGGCCTTATTTTACATTCTTAGGTTTATTAGTTAATTAATATTACAAAAATAAAAGAAAATAACAAAAATAGCTCTTTGTGCATTTTTACTTTATTTTTTAGAATTTATTATAGTTTTATTTTTAATTTGGGACTTAATTAATTTTCAATACTATGAGGGATAATTAGTTTATTTGTTAAATTAATTTAGTTTTAAGGTTTAATTTTGGTTTTGTTTTAATTTGAAAAGAAAAAGAAAAGAATGAATTGAAAAGAAATTGAAAATAAAAGCAATTGAAGAAATCAAATTCTTGGGTCAAGCCTTCAAATTTCCCAAAGCCCAAACCAAATTCCCCCTTTAACCTGTCCAAAAACTACCTGACCCGGCCCAAGCCCGCGTTGTCATCCGGTCCAGACATCCTTAGTTACCCAAACGACCCCGTTTTAACCCTGAATTGATCCTAGCCATCGAGGTTAGTTAATCTAACAGCTCAGAAGCCAGGATCATTTGATATAAGAGTGTTGTCATGACCCGAATTTCCCACCATCGGGAGTCGTGATGGCGCCTACTGTCAGATCTAGGCAAGCCAAGCATTTAAACATTTCCTAATAAGAACCCAACAATAATAATAATAATGAGTCACTTAAATAAAAGCGGAAGTCTTCAAAACATAGATATCTGAAAACCCAAAATGCGGAAGTCTTAAATATAGGTAAACTAAAACAAATACGAAAACTCAACTTCAACCTCTACCCAAGACTGGAGTCACTACCTCACGAACATCTATAGAATACTACATACAGAGTCTGAACAAAGTGCAATACTGTTTGCTTCGGTACAAGTGATAACAAACTGAATAAAATAGGAAGGGACTCCAGCCTGCGGATGTTGGCTAGGCTACCTCGAAAGCCCCTGGACTGAAGACAGCTCCCAATCAACTACTGATGTGGTCCAAAAGTTGCCCCAGTACCGTGATCTGTGCAAAAGAGCACAGAAGTGTAGCATTAGCACAACCCACCCCATGTGCTGGTAAGTGCCTGGCCTAACCCCGGCGAAGTAGTGACGAGGCTAGACAGGACTACCAAATCAACCTGTGCAGTTCAATGTATATATATACAATAAAAGGAAAGAATACAGAAATTAAACAGTTAAGAGGGAGGGAAGCATACTATGGGGAAGCACAGTCCGGTTATAAGTTCAACAATTTAAGTAAGAAACAGGGCAATAACAATAATTAATGAGAGCAGGAAATCAACAGTTGCACGGCATCAACCTTTGTGCTTTTACCCTCATTCTCACCAAAAGCAATCAAATAAAGTGCACGGCATCACCCTTCGTGCTTTCCCTTACATAACTCTCATATCATGGCACAGAATGATCCTTCGTGCAATTATAATCAAATCAGAGCACGGAAAGTCCCTTTGTGCATAAATATAATCAAAGCATGGCAGGGAATGACCCTTCATGAAAATATAATCAAAATATGGCATGGAATGACCCTTTGTGCAAATATAATCAAAACATGGTACGGAATGACCCTTCGTGCAAATATAATCAAAACATGGCACGGAATGACCCTTCGTGTATTATCACTCTTCCTCACCCAAACAACAATAACAACCAAATAGGTCAAGGGGATAAACAAAGAATAAGAAATGTCCCGGCAAGGGAGTTACACAATTAATAACTAAATCTCGGCAAGGGAGAATAATCAATATACTCAAACCATCCCGGCAAGGGATTAATCATAATACTTTCTATTTCCTTCATTTCTTACCCAATAGTCTTTTTATTGTT
>MU767350.1:145868-166954 GCA_026770625.1 Nicotiana glauca | reverse complement strand
ATCAATTAACATGGTAGAGTCATAACAATATCGGAATAAGTACAAACAAGGACCCACGGTCATGCTAGACACCGGTGTATAGATACTCGTCACCATACCTATACACCATACTAAACATTTAGCAATTAGCAAACAACACCCTAATCCTATTCCCTCAAGCCAAAGTTAGATTAAACACTTACCTCAAATGCTCCAAACTCAAATCAAGCCTCTAGTATAGCTTTACCCTTCGAATTCACCACAAAACCGCTGGAATCTAGTCACAAATTACTTGAATGTATCAACAAATGCTAATTGAATCAATTTGAATGCATGAAAATGAATTTCCCAAAGGTTTACTCAAAAATTCCCAAAATGCCTCCGGGCCCACGTGGTCAAAACTCGAGGTTCGAACCAAAACCCGGTTACCCATTTCCCCACGAGTTTATATCTATGATTTGTTTTGAAATCGGACATCAAATTGAGGTCCAAGTCCCCAATTTTAAGAAAACCTAGGTTCTACCCAAAATCCCCATTTTCACCCATGGAAATCCTTGATTTTAAGATAAAAACATGTTTAATGATGTTAGAGATTGAAGAAATTAAGAAAAAGTTGACTTACAAATGATTTGGAAGAAGGTTTGTGTTTGAAAAATCACCTATGGAGTTTGTGTTTTCAAAGAATGAAGAAAATAGGTTTAAAATTCGTCTAAGTACGAAATTGTTGGGCCTCAGTCATGGGAATTGCGAACTGGGTTCACAATTGCGAACCCAGCAGGTCTGGGAATTGCAAGATATTAGTTCGCATTTGCGAACACTGGGTTTCAATTCAGACTTCGCATTTGCGATAGTCGACGTCGCATTTGCGACTTGGCGGCCCTCGCATTTGCGGACAAGTTGTCGCATTTGCGACCCAAGCAGAGATCCTCCCTTCTCGCATTTGCGATGGAGGATTAGCATTTGCGAGTCTCGCATTTGCGAGAAATCCTTTGCAAATACGAAGACACCAAACTTGACCTGCAACTATTTTTTCAAAGTTCAAAAATGCAACTCGACACCTATTCAAAACGCACCCGAGCCCTTGGGGCTCCGAACCAAATATGTACACAACCTCAAAAACATCCTATGGACTTACTCGTGCGATGAAATCGCCAAAATAATATCGTTTCCATAGAATCAAGCCTCAAAACACATAATTTTCTTTCAACTTTCAAAAAACTCAAATTTCCCATTTTAAGTCCGTAACACGTCAAGTGACGTTCGTTTTTAACCAAATTTTTCAGATAGTGCTTAAACCATATATAAGACTTGTACCGAGTATCGGAACCAAAATACGTGCCCGATACCATAGTCTTTTAATCAATTTTCATTTCAAAATTCCATATAAATTCCAGAAAAATAATTTTACACAAAAATTTATTTCTCGGGCTCGGGACCTCGGATTTCGATTCCGGGAATACGCCCAAGTCCCATATTTTTCTACGGACCCTCCAGAACCGTCACATCATGGGTCTGGGTCCGCTTACCCAAAATATTGACCAAAGTCAATATAACTCATATTAAAGTCACATTTTTAAATTTTTCATAGAATTTAACATATAATCTTTCCGGCTATGCGCCCGGACTACGCATGCAAATCGAGGCAACTAAAAGTGAGGTTTTCAAGGCCTCAGAAGTGCAAAAAAAAGAGAGAAATCCTGTGATGATACTTTGGGTCGTCACAAGTGTCCTAACACCCCCTACCCCATCCAATCATCTCTCTCACCTCACCAAAGAGCCTCACCGTCTCCGCCGTCTGCCACCGCCGAAAATTGCCTACGGCGGCAGCAAGTCTCCAATCACAACCAAATTCACACCACAAGACCATCTTGACATCCTCATCATGAATCCACTGGTATTTTCCCTCGAATCCAACTGGAACCCCTCAAATCTCCAAAACCCTAGCACCGCCACGATTTTCCCCAGTGACGGCACCACCATCTTTTCCCCACCAAATCAATAACCCTGAATCCCCTTCTCCCCTTCATTATAGAACTCTACTTCACGCACCTCGAATCCCCCTCAAGTTTCTCGAACCTTGAATCTAAGGAGCCCAAGTTCTGGACTTGTGTGTGCAGGCTTTCGGCCTCGTTTCTTTGAACTCCGGAAGGATTTTAGTGCTTTGATAACATTACTAGTCTGTTCTTGCTAAGAACAAGCGGATAATATTATTTGGGGACAAAATCGAAGGTTGGAGTTCATCTGGTTTCGAGATCTTTAGTAGGTAAGTCCCTTCTTTCCTTCGGTTCTTTCTTTTATTTTTTTTCTTTTCTTCTTATTTTCGCCGGTTAAACCCTTGGAAGTCAACCAAATTAAGACTTTGACCCATTTCTACCTTTTTCCAGATTTTCTTTTTAACTTTGTTTGTCAGTTAAAACCCTGTGTTCACAGTTTTATTCAATTTAATGTGTTAATTTAATTTAGTTTACATTCTAATCTAATAATCAGTTAATGCCATGTTTGCTTGTGTTGATCATTTTAGTATAAGTAAGTTTCCTGAACTTGTTTGAGTCCCTTTTAGGCTTTGATTTATTTGGTTTTACATGTTGCTATTTGGGCTATATGGTCAATCAGAACCTCATTCTAAAGGAATGCTGGTCTGATTTGAACTTGAGCCCACCCTTATTGGATTATTGAGCCTGTTTGGATTCATAACCCATGTCCGTTTGACCCATAGGTTCTAGGGTAAATACAGAGGTCTTAAGGGGTAAACTGGGCAATGCACCTAAGGAATCTTTGTTGTAACAGTTTCAGAAGTTTCTAGTAGGGGTCTGCTGGTGAATTTTAGCTTCGCTTGGGTAGCAAGGCATAATAAAGGATTAACTAGCAAAAAAAAACAGAAATCAAAAGGACTAAAAGGGTAAAAAAAGAAATCTGCAAGGCTGCCTAGTAACTTGCCTATAAAGGCATTGTTACTTGGGGCTAAAGGTAGAATTCCAATCATAAAAAACTCTGAAAAACTCTAGGCGGCTAAATCTCTAAAAAACAATACTGTTCCATTGCTTACGCTCTGATTTCTTGAAGTTTCTTTACATCTGAAGCATTTTTTGGTTCATTTAAGGCTTAAAATTGGATTGAATTTGGCTCTAAGGTCTGATTTTGAGGTGTTGGGTTTGCATTCGAGTGAAATCGTTTTGGTTAGACTGGTGGAACACTGTTTGGTTTTATTTTCTTAAAAAACTTGTTTGCTATGGGTATTGTTCGAGTGAGGTTGCCTTCTTTTTTGTTTTGGCACTCGATTTGGTTGAGTTGTGTTGCTGCTGGGTTTGATTGCTGTTTTAGTCTGCCGATCCTCATTGTTTTTCCTTGTTTCAATCTCCAGGTAATCCTTGATTCTCTAGGAAGTGATATGCAAACATACAAGCTGTAACTGTCTGAAATTCTCTATGAAAGGATGAGATGTTTTCCCTCATATCTTCAATGTCTAATCCCTGCTTAAAATTTCTGAAGTTAGTAGTTTAGTATAATAGTGTTTATCGTGGCCTATTCATCTTAGCATAGTAGTAATATTTTGGAATTCATGCTATTCTTCAACTTGCTGAAAACTTATGGATTATTAGCTTGTTTAAACATTAAGGGACTGTGCATTTGGACTCTTATTTAGAAATGTTCAGCTTTAGATTTGTGATTTTGTAATTGAAAGCTTCAGTAGTTTATTTCTAGTTTCAGTTTATGAATAAGTTCTGTAAAATGTGTTAAATGAAGTTAAACTTTTGTTTTAGGGAGTAAAATTTCAGAAACGAGTGTGTGGGTTCATCAGTATACATATGATTTGAATATGAGCGTGAAGTTTGGATTTAAAATCAGCATGCGTTTGATTTGAATGAAGTGGAATTGTTCATTTTGTGCAAAATTGTTAAGTCCGGTTATGATTTAAAATCAGTGTTTTGAGGTCCAAATTAAAGACCACACTCTTACTAAATCTATTTGTTTGATTTAGGCTCATTTATGGGCCAAAGCCTGACATCTTGTTTTGAATAAGATTTGGGCCTCAATTTTGCTTATGCACTGCCTGCCTTCAGCATTGGCTCCCCTGGCCTTGGGCTTCACGAATGGAGCCCGTTTGTGATGGTTGTTTGTTAAACAAATGGACTTTGATAACCCTTAATCCAATGAACGCTGAAGTTTAGAGCCTTGGGCTTGTCTTTCAGGCCCAACTGTATCGCAATTGTGTTTTTTGTGTGTGCTTGGAAACTGGATCTTAAAATTCACAGCCCATATTTAGCTCTTGAAACTAATCCTTATGACTTTAGTCAATTAGTAGGACCCTTAGAATAATTTGAGAAGGGACATATTATACAACACAATAGTTCATGGCCCTTCAAGCTTTAAGTGAATGCCTTTAAAAAAATAATTGAGGTGCGCCGCGCCAAACAAAATCATAAATTGCGTGGCTCTCTTAAATTATATCTTTAAAATCCTTAGAACTCGAGATGTGCCATTTAGAGAATTTCCATGGCCTCTCGTAAAGTTAATAACGCGTTAGATGCTTTTAGGCGCGTTATGTAATAATTTTACCTTCTTAAACTCGGGTGTGCATTTCATGTGACCCAAATCCAAATCCTAAAATATTGAATAAAATGTGTTTCGGATTGCGGGTGCATTTCATGTGACGCGATCCAAAGACACATTTTAAACAACGTTCAATCTTCTTTAAAATTAATTTAAATGCGGTAAATAATTTAAAATCGTACTGTAGGTTTGAACATGTATTAAAATAAGGTAATAGTCCAATTATGATAGTTTAAGCGACCGTGCTAGAACCACGGGATCCGGGGGTACCTAACACCTTCCCCCGGGTCAACAGAATTCCTTAGTCATAATATCTGGTTCGCAAACTTTACTTGGAAAGTCAAAAATTTCTTCGATTTGGGATGCAAGATAAACCGGTGACTTGGGACACCAAAAGCCAAACTTATCCCAAGTGGCGACTCTGATCATTAAATAATTCCATTTCAAATAATGTCACTTAAATTGAAAAAATTCCCTTGTACTACCTTCGGGTGTGTAAAAAGGAGGTGTGACAACTTTTTTTTTAATATCTGGAAAGTAACAGACCAACTTTGGTCGGTTATTTGGTCAACATTGGTCAAAATTTAAATCACTTTTATATTTACTATCTGAATAATATAAATGTAATCCGTTAATACTTTTATAATTTGCTATATATGTAGTTAAAGTAGTACAACGAAGCGTGTTATATATATATATATATATATATATATATATAAGATATTTTATTTTTAATATTCAACGATGCATCTAAGTTATAAGTTGATGAATCAATTTACAAACAGATATATTTGATGATAAATCATATATACTAATTAGGATCTTCACAAGTCTATCAATCCCTAAAAGAACCCGACCCTTATATATATAGATATAGATATAGGTGAGAGGTTTTGTTTTTAATATTCAAAGATGCATCTGAGTAAGTTATAAGTCGATGAGTCAATTTACAAACAAATATATTTGATGATAAATTATATATACTAATTAGGATATTCACAAGTCTATCAATCCCTAAAAGAATCCGAGCCTTATCTATATTGCTGTAGATTTAGGTGAGACGTTTTGTTTTTAATATTCAACGATGCATCTGAGTAAGTTATAAGTCGATGAATCAATTTACAAACAGATATATTTGATGATAAATTATATATACTAATTAGGATCTTCACAAGTCTATCAATCCCTAAAAGAATCCGACTTCGTCCTATAACGAAGTATGTGTTATATATATATATATACACACACACACACACACACACACACACATGCACACACGTACGTAGTAGTATATAAGATTGATCATCAATTGCAATATAGTTTATGTGTGTGTGAGAAATTACTCATATACTTAAATATAACTTAAAATTTTACTTACATAGATGCTATTATAACTTATTAAAAGTAATTATCTAGTTAATATAATTTTTTGTAAAGATTATGCTTATAGTTTATAATTATTTATAATAATTGTAGTTAAATAAAATAAATATTTATAGTTATTAATATTTTTTTATAGCTTATAATATGTTAAAAATAAAAACAAAAAGAAAATTTAGTTTTTTTTTAAGAAAACCGACCAAAGTTGGTATGTATTTGGTCAAACGGTCAACACTTAATGTACCAACCAAATTACCGACCAACTTTGGTCGGTAATTCTGAAAATCAGAAACTAAAAATGGGTTTCCCCCTATTTCTCTTATTTTCTTCCCCAAATTTTTTTAACTCCTCCCTATTTCCCTTCACTATTTTCCCCACACAAATTCCATTCCACACCCCGTGTAGCCACCGTCCAACGCCGTCCCCATCGCCGGAGTTGCCGCTGTCACTGCTCCGCCCCTCTCCTAAACCCTAAAAAATAAGGTTTGAATTACAACCCATTTCTTTGTTATTTCAAGTTTTTGTTTTAATTATTTGAACATAGTATTTTATTATTTCAATTCTTTGAACATTGTATATTATTGATGACTAGGGTTTAGGTCTTGTTTTAATTAGTTTTGTTTATTTATTTTATTAACTAATTAGTTTAATTAGTATGGAATAAATTAGTAAGATTTGAATTATACTTTATATAGTCTTGAATAGTTTAGCTAGAATCTAGGTTTAGTAGTAGTAGTTGATCATTTAGTTTATGAATTGAAATTTTAGGATATAAATTGAAATTTTAGGATTTGTAATTGATCTTTTAGTTTATGAATTGAACATTTTGGATATTAAATTGAATTTTTAGTTTATAAATAGAAATTTTTGAATATGAGTTGAACTTTTAGTTTATGAATTCAACTTTTAGTTTATAAATTAAAATTTTAGGATATGAATTGAACTTTTAGGATTTGTAGTTGAACTTTTACTTTATGAATTGGACCTTTTGATTATTTAATTAAATTTTTAGTTTATTAATTAAAATTTTAGGGTATAAATTAAAAAATTTGGATTTGTAATTGAACTTTTAGTTTATAAATTGAAATTTTAAGACAATAAAAAGGTTGACTGGTTACTTCAAAATTTATGGAATGATTTGCAAAGGCAATGGCTTACAGCAAAGTTCTTAGAGAAGAGCGAAAAAAGAAAGAAAACTCGCGCATCTGAGAAAGGAGGCTCCTTGCACACTGGAGATGCGGTCAGCCTAGGGACACTAAGAAGAATATTTGTATGTAATTGCTTAAATTATTTTAATTTTCAAAGTATATCTATTCAGTTTATTAACTAAATTAATTTTTTTTCAGGAAAAGAAGTTGGGGCGTCCACTGAACCATGAAGAGCTATTCGAGGAGACGCATATTGTAAAGAAGAAGAAAAAGACAGATCAAGAAAGATGGGTCGAGGACCGAGCCTCGACTTTATATATAAGCTTTCACTTCTCTTTAAATATTTTAATTTTCTTTTATATAAATTTTGAAATACTAATCCAATTTAAATTTTCGTATAGGGTCGCTACCAAACTAACGTGGAGGAATTCATCCGCACTCAGCCAACTGGTGAATCGCGCGAGCCAACCCAACCTTTGGACGAGGATGCTGAAAGAATATGGATGGAGTCAGTTGGAGATCCAAAATGGGGAAAGGTATTTGGGCTTTCTACTAAAAAGTTCCATCGCTATAAGTGTGGAAAGCAAGGAATAGGGACTTCCTCGCAAGGCAAGAAACTTAATGGGGAGAGCCTCTCCGCTATGCTAGAGACTGTAACAAAGCTCACATCCGAGCTAGAAGCGGCCAAGGAAAGAGGAAGGGTTAGAGATGCTCAATTCCTGGGCATGCAAGCTCAGATCAGAACTCTCATATCTACTGGAGATTTTCCGTTGCCCTGGTCTCATGAGTCATAGCCAGAGGCTCGACTTGAACGTGATTGTTCCTTCCGTCCTCCCTGTGATCGTTCCTCCCGTCCTCCCCATGGTCGTTCTTCACGTCCTCCACAAGACCCTTCTCGAAATTGTCTTTTAGATAAAAGTTCATCAGACGGTGATGATGATGTTGTATAAAACACTCCTTGACTTGTATATACTTTGAACTAGACAAATAGAACCAGTTCTGAACTAGTTGTAATAAGTATTAACTTGGTTTTGGATTTTTTTAGTTTTATTGAATTGTGTTATTATTGTTCTTTATGTGACGACCCAAAGGGTCATCACCTATTTTCCTATTCATTCCGTACTTCCGAAGCGTTGAAAACCTAATTTTTAGTTGCCTCGATTTGCGTGCGTAGTCTGGACGTCTATCCGGAAAGCCTAAATGTGAAATTCTGTGAAAAATGCTAAAATTTAGTATTAAAATGAATAAGTTTGACTTTGGTCAACATTTTGGGAAAACAGACCCGGACCCGTAATTTGACGGTCCCGGAGGGTCCGTAGAAAAATATGGAACTCGAGCGTATGCCCGGAATCGAATTTCGAGGTCCCAAGCCCGAGAAATGAATTTTTGAGTAAAATTGTTTTTTTGAAATTATTAAGGAAAATTGAAATGAAAATCGATTAGAACATGTTGGTATCGGGCCCATATTTTGGTTTCGGCGCCCGGTACATGTCTTATATGTGATTTAAGATATTTATGTGAAGTTTGGTTGAAATCGGACGTCGTTTGACGTGTTTCAGACTATAAGTTCTAAATTTGAAAGTTAATGAAGTTTGAAGAAAAACTATTGATTTTGAGGCTTGATACATTATTTTTGATGTTATCTTGGCGATTTTTGATTGTACGGTTAAGTTCGTAAGATATTTTTGAGGTTGTGTGTATGTCCGGTCTGGAGCCCCGAGGGCTCGGGTGAATTTTGAGTAGGTTCCTGAAGGTCTTAGACTTAAAATACCAGGTGTTGCTGGTTCAAGAGAATTGCAGGCTCCTGCGCACAAGCGGTTGCCTTAGCGTGGTCCGCAGTGCGTGCTGCGCGGACGCGGTTGCCATAGTGCGGTCCGCGTAGCTAACTTCAAAGAGCCAGAACTCTGCAGGTCTATCAGCGCGGCCGCGTTCCCCTTTGTGGGGTACGCGCTGGAGGATTCAGAGAGTTGTATTTTGTTCAGTTCTTCAGTGCGGCCGCGGTCCATTTTTGCGCAGTCCACGCTGGGTCTTCAGGGAGGGTATATAAAGACGGGAATTTCAGATATTTTTCACTCTTTCAAAAACCCAAAACATAAGAGGTAATTTTCCAAACAATTCTTCTTCTTCAAAACGATTGGTAAGTGATTTCTAACTCATTTTCTTCACTCCTTAACATCTTTTAACTTAATTTCAACTTCAAAACAAATATTTTAATAGGGAAATTTGGGAATTTTGGGTAGAACCTAGGTTTTATAAAATTGGGGGTTTTGTACCTCAATTCGGGTTTTGGTTCGAACCTCGGTTTTGACCATGTGGGCCCGGGGGCATTTTTGACCTTTTGGGGAAAAATGATGAAAAAGCTATAATTAGACATTGGGTTTGATTTGTTTAGCACATATTGATGCTATGAAGTCATTATTGTATAGATTTGGTTGATTTGGAGCCGAATTCGAGAGGGAAAGCAGTTGTTGAGGATTGAATTGGCCGTGGAAGTTCGAGGTAAGTGTTTGGTTTAACCCTAGCTTAAGGGAATAGGAATTGAGTCTTGTTTTCTACTTGCTAATTGATCGAGTATGATGTATAGGCATGGTGACGAGTATCTATACATTGGTGTATAGCATGATCGTGGGTCCTTATTTGTGGATAGTCGGTTGTTTTTATGCCTTCCATGCTTAATTAAAGACTTCTATGCGTTGCAAAGTCTTCTAATAGAAATTTTGATCTTGGAACTTTGTGGAGTGTTGGTTCGGCTCGAAATAGAAATTGTGAAGGTGTAGGAGGTAAGTAACTCCTTGGAGCTTGGGCTCATGTTATATTGTGAAATACGAGATGAAAGTGAAAGAAAGAGAGAGTTAATGATTTATTTCCCTTGCCGGGACATTGTTGTTATTGATGTAGTACCCTTTCCAGGGTTTCCATTCTTATTTTATTATTTCCCTTGCCCTCGTTTGTGATTGTTGATTGGGTGAGGAAGAGTATTAAAGCACGAACGATGATGCCATGCGTTGAATGATATTATGGATCGGGTTGCGCGCCGCAACAAATGTTAAATGATATGGATCGGGTTGCGCGTAGCAACAAATGTTAGATGATATGGATTGGGTTGCACGCCGCAACAATGATATATATATATATGGATCGGGTTGCACGCCGCAACAATGTTATTATATATTGGGATTGGGTTGCACAGCGCAACAATTATTGATACAAGTGTGTTTATTTGGGTATTTGGTTCTTGTCCGCTGTAAATTCCAAACTATCCTTAGATTGTTATTCTGGATGTACTATTAATATTGTTATCTCCCCACAGCATGCTCCCCATCCCATATTATTTACTTGTCTTGTATTTTTGATTCCGCTGTATATGTATATAATTGAACATATTTATATGGTAGTCTAGTCTAGCCTCGTCACTACTTCACCGGGGTTAGGCTAGACACTTACCAGCACATGAGGTTGGTTGTGCTGATGCTACACTCTACGCTATTTGCACAGGTCCAGGTTTAGAGCAGCAGCAGCAGCAGATTTTGTACGGGAGCAGGCCGTCAGTCCATCGAGACACCGAGGTAGCCTTGCAGGCATCCGCAGGCTCGGCGTCTCCTCTATTCTTACATTATACTGTCATCTCATTGTACTCGAGATAAACGGATTTATGTTTCTTTCAGACCTTGCATTTAGTACTTCTTAGATGTTCGTGAGTATGTGACTCCAGTTCTTGGGTAGAGATACATGTTGGGATTTCGTATTTTATTCAGCTATCTAACTTTAAGACTTTCGCTTATGATTTTAATTCTGTTGCTTTTATTCTAATGTTGTTAACTATTAAAAAGGAACATGTGTTTAATAAAAAGTAATTAAGTTTGGCTTGCCTAGATCCTATTAGTAGACGCCATCATGACCCCCGAGGGTGGAAAATCGGGGTCGTGACAAGTTAGTATCAGAGCACTAGGTTGCATAGATCTCACAACTCACGGACAAAATTGGTAGAGTTTGAGGGATCGGTACGGAGACGTTTGTATTTATCCCCTAGAGGCTACAAAGTTAGGAAAAGTTTCACATTTGTTCTTTCTTGTCATGCGGTTGTGTTTCTCAATGCTAATTGAATTTCGACTCTATTCTTTCGTAGATGGCGAGAACACGTGCTTCCTCATCTACTGATCAGCATTTCGAGCCCTAGGGAGCTCCCGCTAGGGGCAGAGGAATAGGCCGTGATAGAGGCCGGGTAGGGGCAGAGCTCAGCCCCGAGCAGCAACACCAGTGGCGGAGCCTCAGGTTGACTTGACGAGGAGGTTCCGACCCTAGCCGCAGTAGTTCTGGTTGGCCCAGCTCAGGTCCTAGAGGGGTTTATTGCTACCCCAGTTCTTCAGGACACTCTGGTCCGGTTGGTGGGCGTTATGGAGAGTGTCACCCGAGACGGATTGCTTCCTGTAGCACCAGGCACTTCCCAGGATGGAGGAGGAGCCCAAACTCCTATTGCACGTACTCCAGAGCAGGTAGATCCCCAGGGTCAGATTTTAGTGGTTCAACCAGCTATGGCAGTTCAGCCGGGGGTAGTTGCTCAGACTGGTGATGGTGCGGCTATGTCCGCAGATGATTTGTGGAGGCTGGACAGGTTCATCAATCTCTTCACTACTACATTCAGCGGTGCTTCTTCTGAGGACCCCCAGGATTTCTTATAATACTTCCATGAGGTTCTTCGGAACATGGGCATTGTTGACTCCAATGGAGTGGATTTTGCTACATTTCGTCTATCTGGATCATTCAAGATTTAGTGGAGGGATTTTTGTTTAGTTAGACTAGCACGGTCGCTTTTTTGACTTGGGATCAGTTTTCAGAGTTCTTCCTAGAAAATTTTCTCCCCGTTACTCAGAGGGATGCTTATCGGAGGCAGTTTTAGCACCTCCAACAGGGTTCTATGACGGTCACTCAATATGAGACCAGGTTCATTGATCTAGCTCGCCATGCTCTTGTCATACTTCCCACTGAGAGAGAGAGGGTGAGGAGATTTATTGATGGTTTGATTCAGCCGATTCGTCTCCAGATGTCTAGGGAGACTGGTAGTGAGATCAACTTTCAGGAGGCAGCCAATATGGCCTGCAAAGTTGAGATGGTTCTATCACAGGGAGGTGGTCACGGGGGAGACAAGAGAGCCCGTCATTCGGCAGATTCAGTGGTACCTCGTTTGGAGGTAGAGATTCATATGGTAGAGGGCATCCTCTTAGGCCCTTTCAGTCGGCCCTTCAGGCTTCTCACGATACATCAGGTGGTGTGGTTCTCAGGCACACTACTCTGATCAGCCATTATTCAGTGCACCACCAGCTCCTATCAGCGCACCGCCACTTTAGAGTTTTTGTGGAGTTCATTCAGGCTACCAGGGCTAGCCACAACTTCCTCAGCCACAGCGTTCGGAGGGATGTTATGAGTGCGGTGAGTATGGTCACATCAGAAGGGCTTGCCCGAGATTGAGGGGTACTCAGTCGCAGCAGCAGGGTCCCCATCTTATGATTTAGGCACCAGATTCCCTACAGCTAGCTAGAGGTGGAGGTAGAGGTCAAAGAGGTGGAGCTCAGACCGACAGGGACAGAGGTCAGCTAGCAGCAGATCGACCTAGAGATACAGCTCAAGGTAGTGGGGCCCAGCCTTGTTGTTATGCTCTTCAGGCCAGGCCCGAGGCTGAGGCTTCAGATGCACTTATCATAGGTATGGTTCTGGTTTGTGATCGAGATGCTTCGGTACTATTTGATCCAGGGTCTATGTATTCATATGTTTTATCTTATTTCACACCATGCTTGGTCATGCCTAGTGATTCTTTGGGTGTTCATGTATATGTGTCTACATTGGTGGGTGACTCTATCGTGGTCGACCGAGTCCATCGTTCATGTGTTGTAGTGATTGGGGGTCTTGAGACCCCTATAGACTTGTTGCTCTTAGATATGGTTGACTTTGATATCATACTGGGTATGTATTGGCTATCACCCTATCACGCTATCTTGGACTGCCATGCCAAGACTGTGACCTTAGCTTTGCCGGATATGCTTCGTTTAGCATGGAGAGGCACTCCAGGTCACTCTACCCGCAATGTCATTTCGTACGTGAAGGCTCAACGTATGGTCGAGAAGGGGTGTCTGGCCTATCTGGCCTATGCTCGTGATTCCAGTGCTGAGGTCCCTCCTATAGATTCTGTGCCTATTGTCCGGGAGTTTCCCAATGTTTTCCTTTCGGACCTACCGGGCATGCCACCCGATAGGGACATTGATTTCAGTATTGATTTGGCTCCGGGCACTCAGCCTATTTCTATTCCGCCATATCGTATGGCCCCACCGGAGTTGATGGAGTTAAAGGACCAGTTACAGGATTTGTTGGAGAAGGGTTTTATTAGACCAGTGTTTCGCCTTGGGGCGCGCCAGTGTTGTTTGTAAAGAAGAAGGGCGGATCGATGAGGATGTGCATAGACTATTAGCAATTGAACAAGGTAACTATTAGTAATAACTATCCACTACCGAGGATTGATGATTTGTTCGACCAGCTTCAGGGTGCCAGGGTATTCTCCAAGATTGACTTGCGGTCTGGCTACCATCAGTTGAGGATTAGGGTATCCGATATCCCTAAGATAGCTTTTCGTACTCGGTATGGCATTATGAGTTCTTGGTCATGTCATTTGGGTTGACCAATGCCCAACAACATTTATGGAGTTGACGAACCGAGTGTTCAGGCCATATTTGGACATGTTCATGATATCTTTATTGATGATATTTTGGTGTACTCACGCAGCCAGGAGGAGCATGAGTAGCACCTTAGAGCGGTTTTTCAGACTCTGACGGATAGTAAGTTATATGCCAAGTTCTCCAAGTGCGAGTTTTGGCTGAGTTCGGTAGCATTTATGGGTCACGTTGTATCAGCAGAGGGTATTCAGGTGGACCCGAAGAAGATTGAGGCAGTCAAGAACTGGCCTAGACTACTTTTGGTTTGTGGAGGGGTTTTCGTCTATTGCAGCCCCGATGACCAGGTTGACCCAGAAGGGTGCCAAGTTCAGATAGTCGAACGAGTGTGAGGCGAGCTTTTAAAAGCTCAAGACAGCTCTGACTACGGCACCAGTGTTGGTTTTCCCATAGGATCAGGGCCTTATACAGTCTAATGTGATGCTTCCCGTATTGGGCTTGGTGCAGTGTTGATGCAAGGTGGCAAGGTTATTGCCTATGCTTCGAGGTAGTTGAAGATTCACGAGAAGAACTATCCAGTACATGATTTAGAGTTGTCAGCTATTGTTCACGCCTTGAAGATTTGGAGGCACTATTTGTATGGCATGGCATGTGAGGTGTTCACTAACCACAAGAGCCTTCAGTACCTGTTCAAGCAAAAGGAGTTGAATTTGAGGCAGAGGAGGTGGTTGGAGATGTTGAAAGACTATGATGTCACCATTTTATATCATCCGGGGAAGGCCAATGTGGTGGCCGATGCTTTGAGTAGGAAGTCAGCCAGTATGGGCAATCTTGCATATATCCCAGTCAGACAGAGGCCGCTTGCTTTGGATGTTCAGGCCTTAGCCAATCAGTTCATGTGGTTGGATGTTTCTGAGCCCAATCATGTGTTGGATTGCACGATCACTCGTTCTTCATTATTGGAGCGTATCCATGATCGGCAGTTTGATGATCCCCATTTGTGTGTCCTTAGAGACACGGTGCAGCATGGAGGTGCCCAGCAAGTTACCTTAGGTGATGATGGAGTTTTGAGATTGCAGGGCCGAGTATGTGTGCCTAGTGTGGACGAACTTCGAGAGTTGATATTGGAGGAGGCTCATAGTTCCCGGTACTCTATTCATCCAGGCACCGCAAAGATGTATCAGGATTTGCGGTAGCATTATTAGTGGTGTAGGATGAAGAAGGATATTGTAGCATATGTGGCTTGTTGTTTAAACTGTCAGAGGTTAAGTACGAGCAACAGAGGCCTGGTGGTTTGTTTCAGAGGATTGAGCTTCCCGAGTGGAAGTGGGAAAGGATCACTATAGACTTCGTTACCGGACTTCTGTTGACTCGGAAGAAGTTCGATGCGGTTTGGGTCATTGTGGATAGGATGACCAAGTCAGCGCATTTCATTCATGTGGAAATCTCTTATTCATTAGAGAGATTAGGTGAGATTTATATCCGAGATATTGTTCGCCTTCATGGTATGCCGACATCTATTATTTTGGACCGGGGTACGCAGTTTACCTCGCGCTTCTGGAGAGCAGTTCAGCGAGAGTTGGGCACACGAGTTAAGTTGAGCACAATATTTCATCCCCAGACGGACGGTCAGTTCGAGTAGACTATTAAGATTTTGGAGGATATGCTTTGAGCTTGTGTTATTGACTTTGGAGGTTCATGGGATCAGTTCTTGCCTTTAGCACAGTTTTCCTACAACAACAGCTACCAGTCGAGCATCCAGATGGCTCCTTACGAGGCCTTATATGGTAGGTGGTGTTGATCTCCAGTTGGATGGTTTGAGACGGGAGGGGCTCGGTTGATAGGTATGGATTTGGTTCAGGAGGCCTTGGACAAGGTCAAGATCATTCAGGATAGGCTTCGTTCGGCTCAGTCCAGGAAAAAGAGCTGTGCAGATCATAAGGTTCGAGATGTAGCTTTCATGGTTGGTGAGCGAGTATTGCTCCAAGTGTCGCCTATAAAGATCCTGATGAGATTTGGGAAGAATGGCAAGCTTAGCCCTAGATTCACTGGTCCGTTTGAGATTCTTGATCGAGTAGGAGAGGCGGCTGATAGACTTGCATTGCCACCTAGCTTATCAGCCATGCATCCAGTTTTTCATGTATCCATGCTTCAGAGGTATCACGGAGATCCAGCCCACGTGTTAGATTTCAGCATTGTCCAATTGGACAAGGACTTGTCTTACGAGGAGGAGCCGATAGCTATTCTGGACTGGTAGGTTCGTCAGTTGAGATCTAAGTGTTTTCCTTCTGTTCGTGTTCAGTGGAGAGCCTCCTAAGGCATCGACCTAGGAGTCTGAGTCTGATATGCGGAGCCGTTATCCCCACCTTTTCCCCGACTCAGGTGCTTCCTTCTTTTGTCTGTTCGAGGACGAACGGTTGTTTTAGAGGTAGAGAATGTGACGACCCAAAGGGTCATCACCTATTTTCCTATTCATTCCGTGCTTCCGAGACCTTAAAAACCTTATTTTTTGCCGTTTGGATTTGCGTACACAATCCGGGCGTGTAGCTGGAAAGCCTAAATGTGAAATTCTGTGAAAAATGCTAAAATTTGGTATTAAAATGAATAAGTTTGACTTTGGTCAACATTTTGGGTAAACGGACCCGGACCCATGATTTGACGGTCCCGGATGGTCTGTAGAAAAATATGGGACTCGGGCGTATATGCCCGGAATCGAATTCCGAGGTCCCAAGCTCGAGAAATGAATTTTTGAGTAAAATTATTTTTCTGAAACTATTAAGGAAAATTGAAATGAAAATAGATTAGAATGTGTTGGTATCGGGCCCGTATTTCGGTTCTGGCACCCGGTACATGTCTTATATGTGATTTAAGATATTTATGTGAAGTTTGGTTGAAATCGGACGTCGTTTGACGTATTTTAGACTATAAGTTCTAAATTTGAAAGTTTATGAAGTTTGAAGAAAAACTATTGATTTTGAGGCTTGATACATTGTTTTTGATGTTATCTTGGCGATTTGATCGTACGGTTAAGTTCGTAAGATATTTTTGAGGTTGTGTGTATGTCCGGTCTGGAGCCCCGAGGGCTCGGGTGAATTTTGAGTAGGTTCCTGAAGGTCTTAGACTTAAAATACCAGGTGTTGCTGGTTCAAGAGAATTGCAGGCTCCAGCGCACAAGCGGTCGCCTTAGCGTGGTCCGCAGTGCGTGCTGCGCGGACGCGGTCGCCATAGTGCGATCCGCGTAGCTAACTTCAAAGAGCCAGAACTCTGCAGGTCTATCAGCGCGGCCGCGTTCCCCTTTGTGGGGTACGCGCTGGAGGATTCAGAGAGTTGTATTTTGTTCAGTTCTTCAGCACGACCGCATTCCATTTTTGCGCGTTCCGTTCTGGGTCTTTAGGGAGGGTGTATAAAGACGGGAATTTCAGATATTTTTCACTCTTTCAAAAACCCAAAACATAAGAGGCGACTTTCCAAACAATTTTTCTTCTTCAAAATGATTGGTAAGTGATTTTTAACTCATTTTCTTGACTCATTAATATCTTTTAACTTAATTTCAACTTCAAAACAAAGATTTTAATAGGAAATTTGGGAATTTTGGGTAGAACCTAGGTTTTCTAAAATTGGGGGTTTTAGACCTCAATTCGAGGTCCGATTCCACGATAAATTATATACTTGAGTTCAAAGGGGAATGGGTAATCGGGTTTTGTTCGAACCTCGAGTTTTGACCATGTGGGCCCAGGGGCATTTTTGACCTTTTGGGGAAAAATGATGAAAAAGCTATAATTAGACATTGGGTTTGATTTGTTTAGCACATATTGATACTATGAAGTAATTATTGTATAGATTTGGTTGAGTTGGAGCCGAATTCGAGAGGGAAAGCGGTTGTTGAGGATTGAATTGGCCGTGGAAGTTCGAGGTAAGTGTTTGGTTTAACCCTAGCTTGAGGGAATAGGAGTTGAGTCTTCTTTGCTACTTGCTAATTGATCGAATATGATGTATAGGCATGGTGACGAGTATCTATACATTGGTGTCTAGCATGACCACGAGTCCTTATTTGTGTATAGTCGGTTGTTGTAATGCCTTCCATGCTTAATTGACGACTTCTATACGTGTAAAGGCTTGTGATAGAAATTTTGATCTTGGAACTTCGTGGAGCGTTTGTTCGGCTCGAAATACAAATTGTGAAGGTGTAGGAGGTAAGTAACTCCTTGGAGCTTGGGCTCAAGTGATATTGTGAAATATGAGATGAAAGTGAAAGAAAGAGAAGAGTTAATGATTTATTTTCCTTGTCGGGACGTTGTGGTTGTTGATGTAGTACCCTTGCCGGGGTTTCCATTCTTGTTTTATTATTTCCCTTGCCCTCGTTTGTGATTGTTGATTGGGTGAGGAAGAGTGTTAAAGAATAAAGGGTGATGTCATGCATTGAATGATATTATGGATCGGGTTGCGCGCCACAACAAATGTTAAATGATATGAATCGGGTTGCGCACCGCAACAAATATTAGATGATATGGATCGGTTTGCATGCCGAAACAATGATATATATATATATATGGATCGGGTTGCATGTCGCAACAGTGTTGTTATATGTTGGGATCGGATTGCACGCCGCAACAGTTATTGATATAAGTGTGTTTATTTGGGTATTTGGTTCTTGTCCGCTGTAAATTCCAAACTGTCCTTAGATTGTTATTCTGGATGTACTATTAATATGGTTATCTCCCCACAGCATGCTCCACCTCCCATATTGTTTACTTGTCTTGTATTTTCGATTCCGCTGTATATGTATATAATTGAACAAGTTTTTATGGTAGTCCAGTCTAGCCTCGTCACTATTTCGCCGGGGTTAGGCTAGACACTTACCAGCATATGGGGTCGTTTGTGCTGATGCTACACTCTGTGCTATTTGCACAAGTCTAGGTTTCGAGCAGCAGCAGCAGCAGTTTTAGTACGGGAGTAGGCCTTCGGTCCATCGAGACACCGAGGTAGCCTTGCATGCGTCCGTAGGCCCAGCGTCTCCTCTATTCTTACATTAGACTGTCATCTCATTGTACTCGAGATAAATAGATTTATGTTTCTTTCAGGCCTTGAATTTAGTACTTATTAGATGTTCGTGAGTATGTGACTCCAGTTCTTCGGTAGAGATACATGTTGGGATTCCGTAATTTATTCAGCTATCTAAATTTAAGACTTCCGCTTATGATTTTAATTCCGTTGCCTTTATTCTAATACTGTTATTTATTAAGAAGGAACATGTGTTTAATAAAAAGGAATTAAGTTTGGCGTGCCTAGCTCCTATTAGTAGGCCCCATAATGACCCCCGAGGGTGGAAAATTCGGATCGTGACAGTTTATTGTTGTTGTTGTTGTTTATTATTATTGTTGTTGTTGTTGTTTATTATTATTATTGTTGTTGTTGTTGTTGTGTTGTTGTTGTTATTGTTGTTGTTGTTGTCATAAAATGCTTGTTTATGAATTTTTGTATACTGGCAGGTGGTGTAGCTACCAAAACAGGCATTTTATGCCTAATTTAAAACCCAGAGATGTGACGACCCGGCCTGTCGTCACTTGAGTTACAGCCCCGTTTCCCCCATATTATGTCGTTTTATATTCAATATCGGTATTTGAGTTGATCGGGTGGAATTGAGTTGGTTTTAGTTGGAAATGAGGCACTTAGCCTCTTAGAAGAAAGCTTGTTTTAGAAAAGTCAACCGGAAGTTGACTATATGGTTAGGGGGATCGGATGTGAATTCCGGTGGTTCGGTTAGCTTCGGGGTATGATTTGTGACTTAGGAGTGTGATCGGAATCGAATTTGGAAGTCCGGTGTAGAATTAAGCTTGAATTGGCGAAGTTTGAATTTTGGCGAATTCCAGTTGATAGGTGAAATTTTGATCCAAGGGTCGAAATGGAATTCCGAGAGTTGCAGTAGCTCTGTTAGGTGATTTTGGATATGTCTGCAAATTTTCAGGTCATTTGGACAGTCGTTTGGTCAGGTTTTTTTATTAAATGCGCATTTCAGAAGTTTTGATGAAAACTAGGCTTGAATCTGATGTGTTTTAATAGTTTTAGTGTTGTTTGAAGTGTTTTGAGGATTGGAATAAGTTTGAATAAGGTTTTTGGACGTGTTGGTGCTTTTGGTTGAGGTCCCGGGGGCCTCGGGATGATTTCGGATGGTTAAACGGAGGTTTTAAGCAAATGTTGCAGTCAGATTTTTTTCCCTTCTGGTATTTCCGCATCTGCGAAAAAGAAGCCGCTTAAGCGGTTCCGCAGATGCGGTAGGGAAGCCGCGGAAGCGGACAGGTGAGGCCCAGGGTTTTTCCGCAGAAGCGGAAGAGTGGTCACTTTTGCGGGACCGCGTAAGCGGTTAAAAGACCGCAGAAGCGATTGATGGAAACCGCATAAGCGGAATTCTGGGTCGCAGAAGCGGTCCCAGGTACTTTAAGTTAGACCACATAAGCGGTCAATTAGCCGTATAAGCGGAATCGCAGGTGCAGTCAGGCGACCACAGAAGCGGAAATTGGGCCTGTGTTATAGTGAACAGTGTTCACAAACTTAGAAAAGAAGAAAACAATTTGGACTTCGAGCAAAGTGTGTTTTTGGGCGATTTTGAAGAGGATTCGAAGGAGTTTCATCAGGTATGAATATCTGGACTCGGATTATGTTATTATGGTGTTAAAACATGAATTTATCACAAAATTTCAAGGAATTAAAGGGTAAAAATGGAGGTTAGGGCTTGAAACATAAGAGGATTTAAAATGATGATTTGAGGGGACAAATGGACTCCGATTCTTGTTTATTTTATATGTACGGACTCGTGGGGAGACGAGGATTCCGAAGATGTAAATTTCGTAATTTTTTGAGAAGTGGGCCCGGGGCTCGGGTTTTGCCAACTTTGTGTTTTTTAGTGTTTTTCGAGTTCTTTCAATTGGGTTATGTTCCATTAGCCGATTGTGATGTATTCATTGTGGTTTTGACTAGATTCGGCGCGCGAGGAGGTTGATTCCAGAGGAAGAGGCTTGGTAGGATAGTCTTTAGCCGGTTCGAGGTGCGTAATTGATGTAACTGCTGTTCTGAGGGTTTGAAATCCCAGACTTTCATATCGTAACGCTGTATTGAGGCGTGACACGCATTCCACGATGAGTGCGGGGTCGTATACTGTTGGGGATTGAGACTTAGTCCATCCCGAGTGTTAATTTCTACTATATTGGCGATTGAAACGCATACTTTGTTATTGTGAATTGGGCTTAATGCCGTGTTTGGGGCCTTGTGCCGACCTGTAGAATCCTTAGGGGATCTTTATGTGTTTTTCCTCACTTGTGTGCATAACATAAATTCTCAGTCATGTTTTCAAATATTAAAAACAATATAATAA
>MU767350.1:102714-140698 GCA_026770625.1 Nicotiana glauca | reverse complement strand
ATCTGAGACAGCATTACTGGTGGAGGAGAATGAAGAAGGATATTGTGAGTCATGTAGCGCGGTGTCTCAACTGTCAGCAGGTCAAGTATGAGCATCAAAGACCTGGTGGTGTACTTCAGCGTATGGATATTCTTGAGTGAAAATATTCTTGAGTGGAAGATGTATCAGCATCTGAGACAGCATTACTGGTGGAGGAGAATGAAGAAGGATATTGTGAGTCATGTAGCGCGGTGTCTCAACTGTCAGCAGGTCAAGTATGAGCATTAGAGACCTGGTGGTGTACTTCAGCGTATGGATATTCTTGAGTGGAAATAGGAAAGGATTACTATGGACTTTGTGAGTGGTCTCCCTCGGATAGCGAGAAAGTTTGATTCGGTTTGGGTGATTGTGGATCGGCTGACCAAGTCTGTGCACTTCATTCCGGTGTGTACTACCTATTCTTCGGAGCGGTTAGCAGAGATTTTCATTCGGGAGATTGTATGGTTACATGGGCTCCCAGTATCCATTATATCAGACAGGGGTACTCAGTTCACTTCTCAGTTTTGGAGGACATTTCAGCGAGAGTTGGGTACACAGGTAGAGCTGAGCACAACATTTCATCCTTAGACGGACGGGCAGTCCGAGCATACCATTCAGATATTGGAGGATATGTTGCATGCCTGTGTTATTGACTTTGGAGGTTCTTGGGCTGATTTCTTGCCTGCAGAGTTTGCTTACAACAACAGCTACCAATCTAGCATTCAGATGGTGCCATATGAGGCTTTATATGGGAGACAGTGTAGATCTCCGGTTGGTTGGTTCGAGCGTGGCGAGGCTAGGTTATTGGGGACAGAGTTGGTCCAGGATGCCTTAGATAAGGTGAAAGTGATTCGGGAGAGAATTCGCACTGCTTAGTCACGTCAGAAGAGTTATGAGGACCGGAAGGTCCGAGATGTATCTTATTCGGTGGGCGAGAGGGTCTTGTTGAAGGCTTCGCCCATGAAGGGCGTCATGAGATTTGGAAAGAAAGGAAAGCTGATTCTGAGGTTCATTGGCCCTTTTGAGATACTTAGGAGGATTGGGG
The DNA here is from genome assembly GCA_026770625.1 of Nicotiana glauca. Lineage (NCBI taxonomy): Eukaryota > Viridiplantae > Streptophyta > Magnoliopsida > Solanales > Solanaceae > Nicotiana > Nicotiana glauca. The sequence continues at coordinate 139,635 of MU767350.1, read as the reverse complement.
AGGTGGCCTATATGCTTGCTTTGCCACCCAGCCTATCGGGAGTCCATCCGGTATTTCATGTATCTATGCTCCGGAAGTATATTGGGGACCCATCTCATGTGTTGGACTTTAGTGCAGTTCATTTGGATGATGATTTGACCTATGATGTGGAGCCAATGGTTATTTTGGGTCGTCAGGTTCGGAGATTGAGGTCAAAGGATATAGCTTCAGTGAAGGTGAAGTGGAGAGGTCGGCCCGTGGAGGAAGCTACTTGGGAGACCGAGCGGGAGATGCGGAGCAGATATCCTTACTTGTTTGAGGCTCCAGGTATATTTCTTGACCCGCTCGAGGACGAGCATTTGTTTTAGTTGGGGAGGATGTGACGACCCGGACCGTCGTCACGTGAGTTACCGCCCCGTTTCCCCCATATTATGTTGCTTTATGTTCAATATCAGTATTTGAGTTGATCGGGTGGAATTGAGTTGGTTTTAGCTGGAAATGAGGCACTTAGCCTCTTAGAAGAAAACTTGTTTTAGAAAAGTCAACCGGAAGTTAACTATGTGGTTAGGGGGCTCAGATGTGAATTTCGGTGGTTCGGTTAGCTTCGGGGGATGATTTGTGACTTAGGAGTGTGATCGTAATCGAATTTGGAAGTCCGGTGTAGAATTAGGCTTGAATTGGCGAAGTTTGAATTTTGGCAAATTCCGGTTGATAGGTGAAATTTTGATCCGAGGGTCGGAATGGAATTCCGAGAGTTGCAGTAGCTCCGTTAGGTGATTTTGGATATGTCTTTAAATTTTCAGGTTACTTGGACGTCGTTTGGTCGGGTTTTTTATTAAATCTGCATTTCGGAAGTTTTGATGAAAACTAGGCTTGAATCCGATGTGTTTTAATAGTTTAACATTGTTTGACGTGTTTTGAGGATTGGAACAAGTTTGAATAAGGTTTTGGAACGTGTTGGTGCTTTTGGTTGAGGTCCCGGGGGCCTCGGGATGATTTCGGATGGTTAAACGGAGGTTTTAAGCAAATGTTGCAGTCAGATTTTTCTCCCTTCTGGTATTTCCGCATCTGCGGAAAAGTAGCCATTAAGCGGTTTCGCAGATGCAGTGGGGAAGTCGCAGAAGCGGACAGGTGAGGCCCAGGGGTTTTCCGCATAATCAGAAGAGTGGTCGCTTTTGCGGGACCGCGTAAGCGGTTAAAAGACCGCAGAAGCAGTTAATGGAAACCGCATAAGAGGAATTATGGGTCGCAGCAGCGATCCCAGGTACTTTAAGTTATACCGCATAAGCGGTCAATTAGCCGTATAAGCATAACCGCAGGTGCGGTCAGGCGACCGCAGAAGCGGAAATCGGGCTTGTGTTATAGTGAACAGTGTTCACAAACTTAGAAAAGAAGAAAACAATTTGGACTTCTAGCAAAGTGGGTTTTTGGGCGATTTTGAAGAGGATTCGAAGGAGTTTCATAAGGTATCAATATTTGGACTAGGATTATGTTATTATGGTGTTAAAACATGAATTTATCACAAAATTTCAAGGAATTAAAGGGTAAAAAAGGAGGTTAGGGCTTGAAACCTAAGAGGATTTAAAATGATGATTTGAGGGGACAAATGGACTCCGATTCTTGTGTATTTTATATGTACGGACTCATGGCGAGATGAGGATTCCGAAGATGTAAATTTCGTAATTTTTCGAGAAGTGGGACCAGGGCTCGGGTTTTGCCAACTTCGTGTTTTTGAGTGTTTTTCGAGTTCTTTCAATTGGGCTAGTCTTTAGCCGGTTCGAGGTGAGTAATTGATGTAACTGCTGTTCTGAGGGTTTGAAACCCCAAGCTTTCACATCGTAATGCTATATTAAGGCGTGACACGCATTCCACGATGAGTGCGGGGTCGTATACTGTTGGGGATTGAGACTTAGTCCATCCCGAGTGTTAATTTCTACTATATTGGCGATTGAAACGCATAATTTGATATTGTGAATTGGGCTTAATGCTGTGTTTGGGGCCTTGTGCCGACCTGTAGAATCCTTAGGGGATCTTTATGTGTTTTTCCTCACTTGTGTGCATAACATAAATTCTCAGTCAAGTTTTCAAATATTAAAAACAATATAATAACTGTGTTTTATACATGAACCTTAAATGAAAAGGATTTGAGGGCTGAGGTCCCTATAGTATGTCCCACCCGATTGGCTGTGGACTTATTTGACTGAGATGGGTCGAGGACCCAGTGGTGAGGATGTTTCCTTGATATGGATCGGGCTACACGCCGTAGCGATTATCATATATATATTGATATTGAGGCCGAGAGCCTGTTTTTATGCCAATACCTGGCTGATATTGCGCTTGGGTTGTAAGAGCCCCTCCGGAGTCTGTACACATCCCCAGTGAGCGCCGTCGACGTTAAATAAGTGGAGCGGGCTGCACGCCGCAGCGGGTACTAGAGTGTACCGTTATATGTGTTGCATTCTTTTCATGCATTATCTCTTGACTGTATTATTTGTTGTATACTTTTTCTGCTGGATTTGATATGAACTGCTATATGAGGAGTACTTTGTGCATTTCCTGTGTTTTCTTACTTACAGACTTTAGTTATGTTTATTACTCACTGAGTTGGAAGTACTCACTTTACTCCCTGCACCTTGTGTGCAGATCCAGGGCACTCTCAGGCTGAGTGATTCCAGTTGATCCAGAGTTCTTTCCGGGAGAAATTGAGGTATCTGCAGGGCGTTCGTAGCCGATGATTCTCCCCTCTATCTTTATCCTTTATTTCCGCATTATCAGTATTAGACAGACTTTGTAGTAGGATATTATGCCGTCATTAGAGGCTCATGGTCGTGACACCGGGTCCAAGTTAGGCTGTTTTGGTATTTTGTTAGACTTTTCGCATTATTATCAGTATTTTAGATTCTTGTCTTAAATGATACTTAACTTTATCTGTTTAATAAACTAGGTTATTGATTTAAATGGTCGGGCTTACCTAGTAGTGTGTTGGGTGCCATCACGACCGGATTGGGGTCGTGACAAGAGAACCGACAAACTATGTGCTTTAAATTATACAGTTGGTCCTTTTACCTTTGCGATTGTGACGACCCAAAGGATCATCACCTATTTTAAATGAACTATGTACTTCTGAGGCCTTGAAAACCTCACTTAGAGTCGCCTCAATTTGCGTGCGTAGTCCGGGTGCGTAGTCGGAAAGCTAAAATGTGAAATTCTATGAAAACTTGCTAAATTTTGGTGTTAAAATGAATAAATTTTACCTTGATCAACATTTTGGGTAAACGGATCCAGACCCGTGGTTTGACAGTCCCGGTGGGTCCGTAGAAAAATATGGGACTTGGGCGTATGCCCGGAATCGAATTTCGAGGTCCCAAGGCCAAGAAATGATTCCTTATTTGTAAAATTATTTTCCGAAATTGTTTAAGGAAATTTGGAATGAAATTTTATTAGAACGTATTGGTATCGGGCCCGTATTTTGGTTCTGGTGCCCGGTACAAGTCTTATATATGATTTAAGATGTTTATGTGAAATTTGGTGAAAAACGGATGTCGTTTGACGTGATTCGGACCTAAATTGGAAAATTTGAGATTTTATGAAGTTTGAATGAATTCTTGGATTTTGGGGTTTAATTCGATGTATATGATGTTATTTTGGCGATTTGGTCGTGCGAATAAGTCCGTAGGATATTTTTAAGGTTGTGTGTATATTTGGTTGGAGCCCCGAGGGCTCAGGTGAGTTTTGGATAGGCCACGGGTTGCATTTTTGAACTTAAAATTTTTAGGTATGAACTGACATGCAGGCTTCGCATTTGCGAAGCTAGCCTCGCAAATGCGAGACACTACCTGGGTAGCCTTCTTCAGTCATCGCAAATGCGATATTTTTCTCGCAAATGTGAAGTCGCAATTGTGACTACGCCATCGCAAATGCGAAGCCTGGGGAATTATGAAGAGTTCGCAAATGCGAAATCTGCTTCGCAATTCCCATATCTGAGGGTCGGGGTTCGCAATTGCGAACCCCTGTTCGCATTTCCCATATCAGAGACCTGCAATTTTACACTTAAACCCAAATACACTTAGGCGATTTTCCAAGAATAAGCCTTCTTCCAAATCATTTTTAAGTTAGTTTTTACTCATTTCTTTCAATCATTAACATCTTTTAACATGATTTCGACATTAAATCAAATATTTTCATGGGGGAAATTGGGTGTTTTGTGTAGAACCTAGGTTTTTCAAAAATTGGGGATTTGGACCTCAATTTGAGGTCCGATTTCAAAACAAATTAGAAATTTGAGTTCGTGGGGGAATGGGTAATCGGGTTTTGGTTCGAACCTCATGTTTTGACCACGTGGGCCCAGGGGCAATTTTTGGCTTTTTGGATAAAACTTTGGAAAACTCATTTTCATGCATTGGGGTTGATTTATTTATTATTTATTCATGTAATTAAGTAATTTATGATTAGATACGAGTGAATTGGAGGTGGAATCGCGGGGTAAATCTATAATTGAGGCTTGAGTTGTACTCAAGGCATTGAGGTAAGTGTTTGGTCTAACCCTAGCTTGAGGGACTAGGAGTTGAGTCTTGTTTGCTAATTTCTTCTTTTTGAGTACGATGTATAGGCATGGTAACGAGTATCTATACGTTGGTTTCTAGCACGATCGTGAGTCTTTAAATTATAAATATCTTGACTTCGTTGTATTTCTCTTGCCTTGGTGATAATTCCTATTTGTTGTGAAAAGCTTGTGAGAGGAATTGTGACCTATGAACAACGAGGAGCATTGGCTCAAGTTATATTACAATTGTGAACGTATATGAAATGGTTGAACCCTTTGGAGCATTGGCTCAAGTGGTAAAGTGAGATATGAAATAAAAGTGAAAGGAAGAGAAAGAGTAATTAAATTATTCCCTTGCCGGGATATTATTGTTTATTGATTATTCTCCCTTGCCGAGATGTTGAGATTATTGATGTTGTACCCTTGCCGGGATTTAATTGTTCAAGTGTGTTCCCTTGCCGGGATTTCCATTATTATTTTGTTTATTCCCTTGTCTCTTGTTTGTGATTGTTGTTTGGGTGAGGAAGAGTGTTAAAGCACGAAGGGTGATACCGTGCACTGTTTGATTATTGTGAGGAAAGAGTGTAAAGCACGAAGGGTGATGCCGTGTATTGTTTGCTTATTGTGAGTAAAGAGTGTAAAGCACGAAGGGTGATGCCGTGTAATGTTTGATTATTGTGAGGAATGAGAGTAAAAGCACGAAGGGTGATGTCGTGCCACACGCTGTACCATTCTGTGCCGATTCTATTTATTATATGTAAAATTCTGTGCCGATTCTATTTATTATATGTAAAGAAAGAGATTAAAAGCACGAAGGGTGATGCCGTGCATATTTTATTAGATCATTGCTTGGTGAGGATGAGAGTAAAAGCACGAAGGGTGATGCCACACACTTATTTCCGTTTGTTATGATTTCTTATTGTTATCAGTTCAAGTGCATTAATTGTCTTATTCCACTATTACTATGATTCTTTATGTTGACGTTTCCCTTTATTGTGTTACTTGTTATTATTGAATCAAGGTATCCTTGCGCAACGTTATACCTTGAATTTATGCCATAATTACTACATGTTTATGTGACTTAATTGCTACTTGACATTTAGCATTTTACATATTAAACTGTTTGATTGCTCCTTAAATTCCATAATTAATTGCTACTTGTCATTAATTGTTTTTCCACAGTGAATCATAATTATTGTGTACTTGTTGTCTTATGAATTCGTAATAACTGTTGCATTTGTTAGAGTAAATTTTATTTGGAAGAACTGTTGATTTAATAAAATAGGAGCGGGTGGTACGCCTACCACGAGATTTAATAAAATGGGAGCGGGTGGTACGCCTACCAAAAGATACAATGAAATGGGAGCGGGTGGTACTCCTACCACAAGATATGAGAAATGGGATTGGGTTGCACGCCTGCAACGAGTTGTGAACCGAGAGTGAAATCTGCCTTTGTTTTCCTTATCCTTGTTATAAGTTGAATTTTGGTTTCCTGGTAATTTTCTTGAGAACCTGCTTTATCTGTTATTTCCCCAAAACATGTATCCCCCTCCCATCTTTATTTGATAATTTCTGCTTTACTTTCCGCTATATATTATACAACTGCACATGTTTATTTAGTGGTCTGGTCCTAGCCTCGTCACTACTTCGCCGAGGTTAGGCTAGGCACTTACCAGCACATGGGGTCCGTTATGTTGATACTATATTTTGTACTCTTTTGCACAGATCCAGGTACCGGACATCAGTAGTAGTTCGGGAGCCAGCCTTCAGTCCTCTGAGACACCGAGGTAGCCTTGCAGGCGTCCGCAGTCCCGGTGTCTCCTCTATCCTTATTTATGTTCTTTTGTCTCTTGTATTCGAGACAGACAATGTTACTCTCTTTCAAACGGTTATATGTAGTAAATCTTAGTAGTCCGTGAATGTTGTGAACTTGTTCTGGGTAGAGGCATATTTACGAATTCCATTGTTGTTTAATTATTTATTTCCTGCTAATTGAATTGGTAAAAATGGATATAAAATAAAAGTATTTATGGATTCTAAATGTGTGGCTTGCCTAGCTTCTACGAGTAGGCGCCATCACGACTCTTGCGGTGGGTAATTTTGGATCGTGACAAGTTGGTATCAGAACTCTAGGTTACATAGGTCTCACAACTCACGGACAAGCTTAGTAGAGTCTGAGGGATCAGTATGGAGACGTCTGTATTTAACCCCAGAGGCTACAGAGTTAGGAAAAGTTTCACTTCTATTCTTCCCTGTCGTGAAATTTTGTTCTCTCAATGCTAAATTGAAACCTTTACTCTTGTCCTTTCGCGAATGGAGAGGTCATGTACAACTTCCTCACCTGAGCAGCAGCACAGACCAGTGATAGATCAACTTCGTCTTTAGAGGCCTTGAGGAGGTAAAGGTATTAGAGGTGGAGGTATAGATGCTATAGGTGGAGGTAAAGGTATTAGAGTTGGAGGTAGAGATGATAGAGGTAGAGGTAAAGGTATTAGAGGTGGAGGTGCACGTATTGTTCTGGTATGTGGTAGAGAAGCTTCGATTTTATTCTGCGCTGTATCTGGTCATGACTAGTGATTCTTTGAGTTCCCCGTTTATGTGTCTACGCCGGTGGGTGATTCTACTGTGGTAGATTTCGTCCATTGTTCGCGTATAGTTGTTATTGGAGGTTTTGAGACTCGTGTAGATTTTCTTCTTCTGGACATGGTTGGTTTTGATGTTATATTAGGAATTGACTGGTTATCACCTTACCATGCTACCTTGAACTATCATGCCAAGACTGTGACCTTAGCTTTTCCGAGTTTGCCTCGTTTAGCGTAGAGAGGGACTTCTGGTCATTCTACTCGCAGCATTATATCGTATGTGAAGGCTCGGTGTATGGTCGAGAAAGGGTATTTGGTCTACTTGGCGTATGTTCATGATTCTAGTGCTGAGGTTTCCTTTATTGGTTCTGTGCCCGCTGTTCGTGAGTTTTCGGATGTTTTCCCTTCAGACTTGCCGGGTATACCACCCGACAGGGATATTGACTTCTGCATTGATTTGGCTCCTGGCACTCAGCACATTTCTATCCCGCTGTATCGTATGGCCTCATCTGACTTGAAAGAGTTGAAGGAGCAGTTGCAAGATTTGATTGAGAAGGGTTTCATTAGACCTAGTTTTTCGCCTTGGGATGAGTCGGTGTTGTTTGCCAAGAAGAAGGACGGATCGATGAGAATGCGTATTCATTACCGACAGTTAAACAAGGTTGCAATCAAGAATAAGTATCCATTGCCGAGGATTGATGATTTATTTGATCAGCTTCAGGGTGCCAAGGTAATTTTCAAAGATAGACTTGAGATGTGGCTACCTTCAGTTGAGTATCTGGACATCCGATGTCCCTCAGAATGCTTTTCGTGCTCGGTACGAGCATTATGAGTTCTTGGTTATATCATTCGGGTTGACAAATGCCCCTTCAGCTTTTACGGATTTGATGAGCCGAGTGTTCAGGCCTTATTTGAATTCGTTCATGTTAGTCTTCATGATGATATTTTGATATATTCCCGCAGCCGGGAGGGGCACGAGCAGCACCTTAGAGTGGTTCTTTAGACTTTGAGGGATAGTGAGGTATATGCTGAGTTCTTGAAGTGTGAGTCATGGTTGAGTTCTGTTGCGTTCCTGGGTCATGTTGTGTCAGCAGAGGGTATTGAGGTTGTTCTGAAGAAGATTGAGGCAGTCAAGAACTGGTGTAGACTAGCATCAGCCACAGAGATTCGGAGTTTCTTGGGATTGGCAGGCTACTATTGTCAGTTTGTGGAAGGGTTTTCATCTATCGCAGCCTGGATGACCAGTTTGACCCAGAAGATTGCCCAGTTCATGTGGTTGGACGAGTGAAAGGCGAGCTTTTAGAAGCTCGAGACAGTTGTGACAACGACACCAGTGTTGGTTTTGCCCACAGGTTCAGGGCCTTATTCAGTTTATTGTGATGCATCTCGTGTTAGACTTGGAGGAGTGTTGATGTAGGATGGCAGGGTCATTGCCTATGCTTCACGGCAGTTGAAGATTCATGAAAAGAACTATCTGGTTCATGATTTGGATTTGGCAGCCATAGTTCATGCATTAAAGATTTGGAGGCATTATCTGATGGCGTGGCATGCGAGGTGTACACGGATCACAAGAGTCTTTAGTACTTATTCAAGAAAAGGAGTTGAATTTGAGGCAGATGAGGTGGTCGGAGTTGAAAGATTATGACATCACCATTCTATATCATCTGGGTAAGGCCAATGTGGTGGCCGATGCATTGATTAGGAAGTCAACCAGTATGGGCAGTTTTGCTTATACTCCGGTCGGTGAGAGGCTTCTTGCTTTAGATGTTCAGGCCTTAGCCAATCAGTTCGTGAGGCTGGATTTTCCTGAGCCCAATCGTGTGTTAGCTTGCACAGTCGCTCGTTCTTCATTATTGGAGCGTATCTTTGGTCGGCAGTATGATGATGCCCATTTGTGTGTCCTTAGAGACACGGTGTAGTGCGGAGGTGCCAGGCATGTTACCTTAGATTATGATGGAGTTTTGAGATTGCAGAGGCGAGTATGTGTGCTGAATGTGGATGGTCTCCGAGAGTTGATTTTGGAGGAGGCCCATAGCTCCTGGTACTCTATTCATCCGAGCGCCGCGAAGATGTATCAGGATTTGCGGCAGCATTATTGGTGAAGTAGAATGAAGAAGGATATCGTAGCATATATGGCTCGTTGTTTGAATTGTCATCAGGTTAAGTACGAGCATCAATTGTCTAGTGGTTTATTTCAGAGGATTGAGCTTCCCGAGTGGAAGTGGGAGCGGATCACTATGGACTTTGTAAATAGACTTTCGCTGACTCGAAAGAAGTTTGATGCAATATAGGTCATTGTTGATAGGCTAACCAAGTCAGCACATTTCATTCCTGTGGCAGTCTCCTATTCTTCTGAGAGGTTTGCTGAGATCTATATTCGGGAGATTGTTCGCCTTCATGGTGTGCCTGTGTCTATCAATTCGGACCAGGGTAAGCAGTTTACCTCGCGCTTCTGGAGAGCAGTTCAGCAAGAGTTGAGCACACAGGTTGAGTTGAGCACAGCATTTCATCCCCAGACGGACGGCCAGTCCGAGCGAACTATTCGGATCTTAGAGGATATGCTACGACTTTTGTTATTGACTTCGGAGGTTCGTGGGATCAGTTTTTGCCTTTAGTGGAGTTTCCTACAACAACAGCTACAAGTTGAGCATCCAGATGGCTCTTTATAGGGCCTTATATGGTATGCGGTGTCGGTCTCCGGTTGGATGGTTTGAGCCAGGAGAGGTTCGATTGTTGGGTATGGATCTGGTTCAGGAGGCCTTGGACAAGGTCAGGATCATTCGAGATAGACTTCGTTCTGCTTAGTCCAGGCAAAAGAGCTATGCAGATCGCAAGGTTCGAGATGTGGCTTTTATGGTTAGTCAGCGGGTATTGCTCCGAGTGTCGCCTATGAAAGGCGTGATGAGATTTGGAAAGAAGGGCAAGATTAGCACTAGGTTCATTGGTCCGTTTGAGATTCGTGATCAAGTGGGAGAGGTGGCTTAAAGACTTGCTTTGTCGCCGAGCTTATCAGTCGTACATCAAGTGTTTCATGTGTCCATGCTTTGTATGTATCATGGCGATCCAGACCACGTGTTAGATTTTAGCACTGTCCAGTTCGACGAGGACTTGTCTTATGAGGAGGAGCCGGTAGCTATTCTAGACCGACATGTTTGTCAGTTGAGATCCAAGAGTTTCCCTTCTGTTCGTGTCCAGTGGAGAGGTAAGTCTCCTGAGGCATCGACCTGGGAGTCCGAGACCGATATGCGGAGCCGTTATCCTCAGCTTTTGTCCGACTCAGGTACTTCCTTCTTCTGTCCTTTTGAGGACGAACGGTTGTTTTAGAGGTGGAGAATTTGACGACCCAAAAGACCATCACCTGTTTTAAATGAATTCTATGCTTCCGAGGCATTGAAAAGCTCATTTAGAGTCTCCTCAATTTACGTGCGTAGTTCGGGCGCATAGACGGAAAGCTTAAATGTGAAATTTTGTAAAAAATTGCTAAATTTTGGTGTTAAAATGAATAAATTTGACCTTGGTAAATATTTTGGGTAGACGGACCCTGACCCGTGGTTTGACGGTCCCGTAGGGTCCGTAGAAACATATGGGACTTAGGCGTATGCCCTGAATCGCATTCCGAGATCCTAAGGCCAAGAAATGAATTTTCTTTTTTTTTTTTTGTAAAATTATTTTCTGAAATTGTTTAAGGAATTTTGAAATGAAAATTTATTAGAACGTGTTGGTATCGGGCTCGTATTTTGGTTCCGATGCTCGGTACAGGTCTTATATATGATTTAAGATGTTTCTATGAAATTTGGTGAAAAACGGACATCGTTTGACATGATTCGGACCTAAATTGGAAAATTTGAGATTTTATGAAGTTTGAAAGAATTCTTGGATTTTGGGATTTAATTCGATGTTTATGATGTTATTTTGGCAATTTGGTCGCGCGAATAAGTCTGTAGGATGTTTTTTAGGTTGTGTGTATATTTAGTTTGGAGCCCCGAGGGCTCGAGTGAGTTTTGGATAGGCCACGGGTTCCTTTTTTGAACTTAAAAATATCTGGTATGAACTGACATGCAGGCTTTGCATTTGCGAAGGCAGCCTCGCAAATGCGAGACAGTACCTGGGCTGCCTTCTTTAGTCATCACAAATGCGACATTTTTCTCGCAAATGCAAAACCTGGTGAATTATGAAGGGTTCGCAAATACGAACCCCGCTTCGCAATTTCCATATCTGAGGGTCGGGGCTCGCAATTGTGAACCCCTGTTCGCATTTTCCATATCAGAGACCTGCAATTTCATACTTAAACGATTTTGAACTCCATTTTTCATATTTTCTAAAACCCAAACACACTTTGGCAATTTTCCAAGAACAAGTCTTCTTCCAAATCAATTGTAAGTTAGTTTTTGCCCATTTCTTTCAATCATTAACATCTTTTAACATGATTTCAACCTAAAATCAAAGATATTCATGGGGTAAATTGGGTATTTTGGGTAGAACCTAGGTTTTTCAAAAATTAGGGACTTGGACCTCAATTTGAGGTTCGATATCAAAACAACTTAGATATTTGAGTTCGTGGGGGAATGTGTAATCGGGTTTTGGTTCGAACCTCGGGTTTTTACCACATGGGCCCGGGGGCAATTTTTGACTTTTTGGGTAAAACTTTGGAAAATGCATTTTCATGCATTGGGGTTGATTCATTTAGTGTTTATTAATGTAATTAAGTAATTTGTGATTAGATACGAGCGAATTGGAGGTGGAATCTCGGGGTAAAGCTATAATAAAGGCTTGAGTTGTATTCAAGGCATTAAGGTGAGTATTTGGTCTAACCCTAGCTTGAGGGATTAGGATTTGAGTCTTGTTTGCTAATATCTTCTTGTTGAGTACGACTTATAGGCATGGTGACGAGTACCTATACGTTGGGTTCTAGCATGACCGTGAGTCTTTAAATTGTGACTATCTTGACTTCGTTGTGTTTCTCTTGCCTTGGTGATGATTCCTATTTGTTGTGAAAAGCTTGTGAGAGGAATTGTGACCTATGAATAACAAGGAGCATTGGCTCAAGTTATATTACAATTGTGAACATATATGATATGGTTGAACTCTTTGGAGCATTGGCTCAAGTGGTAAAGTGAGATATGAAATAAAAGTGAAAGGAAGAGAAAGAGTATTTAAATTTTTTCCTTGCCGGGATATTGTTGTTTATTGATATTCTCCATTGCTAAGATTTTGAGATTATTGATGTTGTACCCTTGCCGGGATTTAATTGTTCAATTGTGTTCCTTTGTCGTGATTTCTATTATTATTTTGTTTAATCCCTTTCCCCTTGTTTGTGACTGTTTTTTGGGTGAGGAAGAGTGTTAAAGTACGAAGGGTGATGTCGTGCATTGTTTGATTATTGTGAGGAAAGAGTGTAAAGCACGAAGGGTGATCGTGCATTATTTGCTTATTGTGAGGAAAGAGTGTAAAGCATGAAGGGTGATGCCGTGCATTTTTTGCTTATTGTGAGGAAAGATAGTAAAAGCATGAAGGGTGATGTCGTGACGCTCGAGGTACCATTCCGTATCGATTCTATTGATTATATGTGAAGAAAGAGAGTAAAAGCATGAAGGGTGATGCCGTGCACATTTTGTTATATCATTGCTTGGTGAGGATGAGAGTAAAAGCACGAAGGGTGATGCCGTGCACTTATTGCCATTTGTTATGATTTCTTATGGTTATCAGTTTAAGTGCATTAATTGTCTTATTCCACTATTACTGTGATTCTTTGTGTTGATGTTTCCCTTTATTGTGTTACTTGTTATTATTGAATCAAGGTATCCTTGCGCAACGTTATACTTTGAATTTATGCCATAATTGCTACATGTTTATGTGACTTATTGCTACTTGACATTTAGCGTATTACATATTAAACTGCCTAATTGCTCCTTAAAGTCCATAATTAATTGCTACTTGTTATTAATTGTTTTTCCTTAGTGAATCATAATTATTTTGTACTTGTTGTCTTATGAATTTGTATTAATTGTTGCATTTGTTAGAGTAAATTTTATTTGGAAGAGCTGTTGATTTAATGAAATGGGAGCGGGTGGTACGCCTACCACGAGATTTAATAAAATGGGAGCGGGTGGTACGCCTACCACAAGATACAATGAAATTGGAGCGGGCGGTACTCCAACCACAAGATATTAGAAATGGGATCGAGTTGCACGCCTGCAACGAGTTATGAACCGAGAGTGAAATCTTCCTTTGTTTTCCTGATTCTTGTTAGATGTTGAATTTTGGTTTTCTGGTAATTTTCTTGAGTACCTGCTTTATTTATTATTTCCCCAAAGCATGTATCCCCCTCCCATCTTTATTTGTTTGTTTCTGCTTTACTTTCCGTTGTATATTATACAACTGCACAGGTTTAGTTGGTGGTCTGGTCCTAGCCTCGTCACTACTTCGTCGGGGTTAGGCTAGGCATTTACCAGCACATGGGGTCTGTTATGCTAATACTACATTTTATGCTCTTTTGCACAGATCCAGGTACCGGACAACAGCAGTAGCTCGGGAGCCAGCCTTCAATCCTCTGAGACACCGAGGTAGCCTTGCAGGCGTCCGCAGGCCCAATGTCTCATCTATTCTTATTTATGTTCTGTTATCTCTTGTATTCGAGACAGACAGTGTTACTCTCTTTCAAACAGTTGTATGTAGTAAATCTTAGTAGTCCGTGAATGTTGACACCAGTTCTGGGTAGAGGCATATGTGGATCTTCCTTATTATCTTGGTTTATTTCTTATAAGTCTTCTGCTAAATTACAAATTCTGTTGTTGTTTAATTATTTATTTACTGCTAATTTAATTGGTAGAAATGGATCTAAATCAAAAGTATTTATGGATTCTAAATGTGTGGCTTGCCTAGCTTCTACGAGTAGGTGCCATCACGACTCTTGAGGGTGGGAATTTTTGATCGTGACATGTTGGTATCAGAACTCTAGGTTACATAGGTCTCACAACTCATGGACAAGCTTAGTAGAGTCTAATGGATTGGTATGGAGACGTCTGTATTTATCCCCAGAGGCTACGAAGTTAGGAAAAGTTTCACTTCTATTCTTCCCTGTCGTGCGATTTTGTTCTCTCAATGCTAAATTGAAACCTCTATGCTTGTCCTTTCGCGAATGGAGAGGTCATGTACCACTTCCTCACCTAAGCAGCAGCACAGACTAGTGATAGATCAGCTTCGTCTTCGAAGGCCTTGAGTAGGTAAAGGTATTAGGGGTGGAGGTAGAGATGGTAGAGGTGGAGGTAAAGGTATTAGAGGTGGAGGTAAAGGTATTAGAGGTGGAGGTGCAGGTATTGCTCTGGTATGTGGTAGAGAAGCTTCAATTTTATTTTGTGTCGTATCTGGTCATGCCTAATGATTCTTTGAGTGCCCTGTTTATGTATCTACACTGGTAGCTGATTCTATTATGGTGGATTGCGTCCATTGTTCGCATATAGTGGTTATTAGAGGTTTTGAGACTCGTGTAGATTTGCTTCTTCTTAACATCGTGTAGATTTGCTTCTTCTTAACATGGTTGGTTTTGATGTTATATTAGGGATTGACTGGTTATCACCTTACCATCAGTTGAGGACCTGGACATTCGATGTCCTTAAGATAGCTTCCTGTGCTCAGTACGGGCATTATGAGTTCTTGGTTATGTCATTCGGGTTGACAAATGCCCCTACATATTTTACGGATTTGATGAGTCGAGTGTTCAGGCATTATTTGAATTCGTTCGTGTTAGTCTTCATGATGATATTTTTATATGTTCCCGCTGTCAGGAGGGGCACGAGCAGCACCTTAGAGTGGTTCTTCAAACTTTAAGGGATAGTCAATTATATGCAGAGTTATTGAAGTGTGAGTCCTGGTTGAGTTCAGTTGCATTCCTGGGTCATATTGTGTTAGCAGAGAGTATTCAGGTTGATCTAAAGAAGATTGAGGTAGTTAAGAACTGGTCTAGACCAACATCAGCCACATAGATTCGGAGTTTCTTGGGATTGGCAGGCTACTATCGTCGGTTCGTGGAGGGGTTTTCATCTATCGTAGCCCCGGCGACCAGTTCGACCCAGAAGATTGCCCAGTTCAGGTGGTCGGACGAGTGTTATGTGAGCTTTCAGAAGCTCGAGACAGCTCTGACTACGGCACCAATGTTTGTTTTGCCCACAGGTTCAGGGCCTTATTAAGTTTATTGTGATGCATCTCGTGTTAGACTTAGAGCAGTGTTGATGCAGGATGGAAGGCATTGCCTATGCTTCGCGACAGTTTATGATTCATGAGAAGAACTATCCAGTTCATGATTTGGAGTTGGTAGCCATAGTTCACGCATTCAAGATTTGGAGTCATTATCTGATGGCGTGACATGCGAGGTGTTCACGGATCACAAAAGTCTTCAGTACTTGTTCAAGCAAAGGAGTTGAATTTGAGGCAAACGAGGTGGTTGGAGTTGTTGAAGGATTATGACATCACCATTCTATATCATCCGGGTAAGGTCAATGTGGTGGCTGATGCATTGAGTAGGAAGTCAACCAGTATGGGTAGTCTTGCTTATATTTCGGTCGGTGAGAGGCCGCTTGCTTTGGATGTTCAGGCCTTAGCCAATCAGTTTGTGAGGCTGGATGTTCCTGAGCCCAGTCATATGTTAGCTTGCACGGTCACTCGTTCTTCATCATTGGAGCGTATCCTTGGTCGGCAGTATGATGATCCCCATTTGTGTGTCCTTAGAGACACGGTGCAGTGCGGAGGTGCCAGGCATGTTACCTTAGATGATGATGGAGTTTTGAGATTGTAGGGGCGAGTATGTGTGCCTAATATGGATGGGATCCAAGTGTTGATTTTGGAGGAGGCCCATAGCTCCCGGTACTCTATTCATCCTGGCGCCGCGAAGATGTATCAGGATTTGCGGCAGCATTATTGGTGAAGTAGAATGAAGAAGGATATCGTAGCATATGAGGCTCGTTGTTTGAATTGTCAACAGGTTAAGTATGAGCATCAGAGGCCTGGTGGTTTATTTCAGAGGATTGAGCTTCCCGAGTGGAAGTGGGAGCGAATCACTATGGACTTTGTTACTGGACTTTCGCTGACTCGGAAGAAGTTTGATGCAATATGGGTCATTGTTGATAGGCTGACCAAGTCAGCGCATTTCATTCCTGTGGCAGTCTCCTATTCTTCTGAGAGGTTCGCTGAGATCTATATTCAAGAGATTGTTCGCTTTCATGGTGTGCCTGTGTCTATTATTTCGAACTGGGGTAAGCAGTTCACCTCGCGCTTCTGGAGAGCAGTTCAGCAAGAGTTGAGCATACGGGTTGAGTTGAGCACGGCATTTCATCCCCAGATGGACAGTCAGTCCGAGCGGTCTATTCGGATCTTAGAGAATATGCCCGAGCTTGTGTTATTGACTATGGAGGTTCGTGGGATTAGTTCTTGCCTTTAGCGGAGTTTGCCTACAACAACAACTACTAGTCGAGCATCCAGATGGCTCCTTATAAGGACTTATATGGTAGGCGGTGTCAGTCTCCGGTTGGATGGTTTGAGCTAGGAGAGGCTCTGTTGTTGGGTATGGATCTGGTTCAGGAGGCCTTAGACAAGGTCAGGATCATTCATGATAGGCTTCGTTTAGCTCAGTCTAGGCAAAAGAGCTATGCAGATCGCACGGTTTGAGATGTGGCTTTTATGGTTGGTGAGCGGGTATTGCTCCGAGTGTCGACTATGAAAGGCGTGATGAGATTTGGAAAGAAAGGCAAGCTTAGCCCTAGGTTCATTGGTCCATTTTAGATTCTTGATCGAGTGGGAGAGGTTTCTTATAGACTTGCTTTGCCGCCGAGCTTATCAGCCGTACATCCAGTGTTTCATGTGTCCATACTTCAGATTTATCACGACGATCCAACCCACGTGTTAGATTTCAGCACTATCCAGTTGGACAAGGACTTGTCTTACGAGGAGGATCCGGTAGCTATTCTAGACCGGCAGGTTCGTCAGTTGAGATCCAAGAGTTTCCCTTCTGTTCGTGTCCAGTGGAGAGGTTAGCCTCCTGAGGCATCGACCTGAGATTCTGAGACCGATATGCAGAGCCGATATCCTCACCTTTTTCCCGACACTGGTACTTCCTTCTTCTGTCCGTTCGAGGATGAACGGTTGTTTTAGAGGTGGAGAATGTGATAACCCAAAGGGCCATCACCTGTTTTAAATGAATTCTATGCTTCCGAGGCCTTAAAAACCTTATTTAGAGTTGCCTCAATTTTCGTTCGTAGTCCGGGCGCGTTAAATGTGAAATTCTATGAAAAATTGCTGAATTTTGGTGTTAAAATAAATAAATTTGACCTTGATCAACATTTTGGGTAAACAGACCCGGACCCGTGGTTTGACGGTCCAGAAGGGTCCGTAGGAAAATATGGGACTTAGGCATATGCCCAGAATCAAGTTCCGAGGTCCTAAGGCCAAGAACTGAATTTTTTTTGTGAGATTATTTTGCTAAAATTGTTTAAGGAAATTTAAAATGAAAATTTATTAGAACGTGTTGGTATCGCGCCTGTATTTTGGTTCCGATGCCTGGTACAGGTCTTATATATGATTGACGATGTTTCTGTGAAATTTTGTGAAAAATGGACGTTGTTTGACTTGATTCGGACCTAAATTGGAAATTTTGAGATTTTATGAAGTTTAAAAGAATTCTTGGATTTTGGGGTTTAATTCGATGTTTGTAATGTTATTTTGGCGATTTGATCGCGCGAATAAGTACGTAGGATGTTTTTGAGGTTGTGTGTATATTTGGTTTGGAGCCCCGAGGGCTCGGGTAAGTTTTGGATAGGCCATGGGTTGCATTTTTGAACTTAAAATTTTCTGGTATGAACTGACCTACAGGCTTCGCATTTGCAAAGCCAGCCTCGCAAATGCGAGACAGTACCTGGGCAGCCTTCTTCGCAGATGCGAAGACTTCCATCACAAAAGCGATGCCCACCTAGATCCTTAGTCATCGCAAATGCGCTATTTTTCTCGCAAATGCGAAGTCGCAATTGAGACTACGCCATCGCAATTGCAAAACCTAGGGAATTATGAAGGGTTCGCAAATGCGAACCCTGCTTCGCAATCCCATATCTGAGAGTCGGGGTTCGCATTTTCCATATCAGAGACTTGTAATTTTACACTTAAACGATTTTGAACTCCAATTTTCATATTTTCTCAAACCCAAACACACTTAGGCGATTTTCCAAGAACAAGTCTTCTTCCAAATCAATTGTAAGTTAGTTTTTACTCATTTCTTTCAATCATTAACATCTTTTAACATGATTTCGACCTAAAATCAAAGATTTTCATAGGAAAAATTGGGTGTTTTGGGTAGAACCTAGGTTTTCCAAAAATTAGGGATTTGGGCCTCAATTTGAGGTCCGATTTCAAAACAAATTAGATATTTGAGTTCGTGGGGGAATGGGTAATCAGGTTTTTGTTCGAACCTTGGGTTTTGTCCACGTGTGCCTGGGGGCGATTTTTGACTTTTTGGGTATAACTTTGGAAAACTCATTTTCATGCATTGGGGTTGATTCATTTAGTGTTTATTAATGTAATTAAGTAATTTGTGATTAGATACGAGTGAATTGAAGGTGAAATCGCGGGGTAAATCTATAATTAAGGCTTGAGTTGTATTCAAGGCATTGAGGTAAGTGTTTGGTCTAACCCTAGCTTAAGGGGCTAGGAGTTGAGTCTTGTTTGCTAATTGCTTCTTGTTGAGTACGATGTATAGGCATGGTGACGGGTTTCTATATGTTGGTGTCTAGCATGACCGTGAGTTTTTAAATTGTGACTATCTTGACTTTGTTGTATTTCTCTTGCCTTGGTGATGATTCCTATTTGTT
Source organism: Nicotiana glauca (assembly GCA_026770625.1). Taxonomy (NCBI): domain Eukaryota; kingdom Viridiplantae; phylum Streptophyta; class Magnoliopsida; order Solanales; family Solanaceae; genus Nicotiana; species Nicotiana glauca. The sequence goes on along the minus strand of MU767350.1, from coordinate 120,682 downwards.
GTGAGAAGCTTGTGAGAGGAATTGTGGCCTATAAACAACGACAAGCATTTGCTCAAGTTATATTACAATTGTGAACATATATGAAATGGTTGAACCCTTTGGAGCATTGTTTCAAGTGGTAAAGTGAGAAGTGAATTAAAAGTGAAAGGAAGAGAAAGAGTACTTAAATTGTTTCCTTGCCGGGATATTGTTGTTTATTAATTATTCTCCCTTGCCGGGATGTTGAGGTTATTGATGTTGTACCATTGTTGGGATTTAATTGTTTAATTGTGTTCCCTTGTCGGGATTTCCATTATTATTTTGTTTATTCCCTTTTCCCTTGTTTGTGATTGTTGTTTGGGTGAGGAAGAGTGTTAAAGTACGAAGGGTGATGACGTGCATTGTTTGCTTATTGTGAGGAAAGAGTGTAAAGCACGAAGGGTGTTGTCGTGCATTGTTTGCTTATTGTGACGAAAGAGTGTAAAGGACGAAGGGTGATGCCGTGGTGTCACGACCCCAATCCCGGTCGTGATGGTGCCCAACATAATTGCTAGACAAGCCCGACCATTGGACACTCTCAACCCAAGTACAAAAACCCATTACCAATTAATAGAGTTAATTTAACAGTTAATAAGATTTCCAATACAATAATAAATAGAAACAATATGGAAAAACCATAACAACTATGAAAACACTCCCAACAGATCTGGGGTCACGAGTCTAGAGCCTCTAAATACAACTGAGTATCAAATCTACATATAAAAGAGTCTAGGATGCAGAAACAAAAGGGATAAGGGGAGAAGTCGGGTCCTACAGACGCCAGGCAGCTACCTCGACAACTCCGGGATAAATATGTAAGCAGCCAATAACTCTACTGAGCCTCCGGGATACCTGTAACTGCACACATGGTGCAGGGAGTAAAGTGAGTACTCCAACTCAGTGAGTAATAGACATAGATAATGGCTGAAGAGAAGAAATCACAAAATATTACAATGTAAAGCTATAACAGGCAATCCAGCACATTTAACGGTGAAATAGCAGAAAATCAGTGACAGGTAAAACAAATAAATATCAATGCATGAATGCAATGCAATACATATGACCGCTGCGACGTGCAGCCCTATCCATTTGGGTACCCGCGCTCAATGTGGGGGTTCAGACTCCGGAGGGGCTCCTACAGCCCAAGAGCAATATCAACATAGCATCGCTGCGGCGTGCAGCCCGATCCATACTCAGTCCAGAACATGCACGTAAGCCACTCGGGCAATATTAAAGTAATAACTCTCAGCTCAAAACGTCATAAAATGTAGCTTAAGTTTCAAATCTTAGAAATATGGCTGAACATTTCAAAAACAATGTTTAAACTCAGGACTGAAATCATTTAACATGCCAAGTAATATGGAAACAGTGATAATAATCCCTGAAGGATTCAAATGATCGACACAAAGCCCAAATATATCCATAAAATCCAAGTAGGATGATTACCAAACAATTTCTAGTTAAGAACACAATATGAATATCACTCGGGACGGACTAAGTCACAATCCCCAATGAAAACGATCCCGCACTCATCATAGAGTACGTGTCTCGCCTCAATATAGCATCACGATGCAACATTCCGGGGTTTCAAACCCTCGGGTCATCATATACATCTATTACTCACCTCAACCCAGCCACAAATCTAGCTCGCTATGCCTTTTCCTCTCGAATCGACCTCCTCGCGCGTCGAATCTAATCATAACCACAAGGAATACGTTACAATAGGCTAAAGGAACATAACCCAATTGAAAAGACTCGAAAAACATCGAAAATCACCAAGTTGGCAAAACCCGAGCCCCGGGCCCACTTTTCGAAAAATTACAAAATTTACATCATCGGATTATTCGTCTCGCCACGAGTCCATACATATCAAATTTACCAAAATTGAAGTTCAAATGCCCTTTCAAATCCCAAATTTTCATTTCAAAAACCAAACCCTAATTCTTCCAATTTTTACCCAAATTTACAAGAATTAAAGGTTGATTCTTCAATAAAATGATATTTCTAGGTCACGAGACTCACCTCCAATCAATCCCCATCGAAACCCTTTTCAATTACTCCCAAAAATCTCTCAAGGTGGTCAACTATGGAGGAAAAATGAATAGACTCGCGGATGAAATATTCAAATAAAACCCTTTCTGCCCAGGTGTTTTACCCTACGCGAACACGGTCACAACCCACGCGTTCGCGATGACCAAATATTCATGCTGCCAAAAATACCCTTTGCGAACGCGGCACCACCCACGCGAATGCAAAGGCCTGGGTCTTACATCAATGCGATCGCGAAGCCCATAGACGCGAACACGTAGGCCAAATTCCTGGCCCCTCAGATTTCCTCTATGCGAACGCGTGACACCAAACGAGAACGCGGAGTTTCGCCTTTCAATGCTACGCGAACGCGACCAAGGAGACGCGAACGTGAAGACCAATTTCCAGACCTCCCAACTCTCCTCTATGCGTTCACGACCCTACCCATCGCGAACGCGATGGGTAAATCTTCTACAACACCACAACTGAAAAACCTGCAACACTTTAAGTCCAAAAATGGTTCGATTGACCACCCGAAATCACCCCGAGACCCCCGGGACCTCAACCAAAAGCACCAACACATCCTAAAATGTTATTCAAACTTGCTCCAATCTTCAAAACATAGCAAACAACGCTAAAACCATTAAATCATATCGGATTCAAGCCTAAGTTTCTTCAAAACTTCCGAAATATACATTTGATCAAAAACCCAATCAAAACACCTCCGAATGACCTGAAATTTTGCAAACATATTCAAAATCACCTAACAAAACTATTACAACTCTTGGAATTTCATTCCAACCCCCGGATCAAAATCTCACCTACCAATCGGAATTCACCAAAATACTAACTTCGCCAAATTCAAGCCTAATTCTACACCGGACCTCCAAAATCAATTCTGATTGTACTCCTAAGTCACAAATCATCCCCCGAAGCTAACTGAATCACATGAATTCACGTCCGAGCCCTCTAACTCAATAGTCAACATCCAGTTGACTTTTCCAATATAAGCCTTCCTTAAGGAGACTAAATGTCTCATTTCCTACCAAAACCAAACCAATTCGACTCTAACTCACCCAATGCCGATAATGAAACATGAAGAAGCAATAAACAGGAAAAACGGGGCAGTAACACATGAGACGACGGGGCGGGTCGTCACACGTGCATTGTTTGCTTATTGTGAGGAAAGAGAGTAAAAGCACGAAGGGTGATGCCATGTCGTACGATGTACCATTCCATGCCGATTCTATTGATTATATGTGAGGAAAGAGAGTAAAAGCATGAAGGTTGATGCCGTGCACATTTTGTTATATCATTGTTTGGTGAGGATAAGAGTAAAAGCACGAAGGGTAATGTCGTGCACTTATTGCCATTTGTTATGATTTCTTACAGTTATCAGTCAAGTGCATTAATTGTCTTTTTCCACTATTACTGTGATTCTTTTTGTTGATATTTCCCTTTATTATGTTAGTTTTTATTATTGAATCAAGGTATCTTTACGCAACGTTATACCTTGAATTTATGCCATAATTGATACATGTTTATGTGACTTAATTGCTACTTGACATTTAGCATATTACATATTAAACTGCCTAATTGCTCCTTAAAGTCCATAATTAATTGCTACTTATAATTAATTGTTTTTCCTCAATGAATCATAATTATTGTGTATTTGTTGTCTTGTGAATTCGTATTAATATTTGCATTTGTTAGAGTAAATTTCATTTGGAAGAACTGTTGATTTAATGTAATGGGAGCGGGTGGTACGCCTACCATGAGAGTTAATAAAATGGGAACGGGTGGTACGCTTACCACAAGATACAATGAAATGGGAGTGGGTGGTACGCCTACCACAAGATATGAGAAATGAGATCGAGTCGCACGTCTGCAACGAGTTGTGAACCGAGAGTGAAATTTGCCTTTGTTTTCCTTATCCTTGTTAGAAGTTGAATTTTGGTTTCCTGGTAATTTTTTTGAGAACCTGCTTTATCTGTTATTTCCTCAAAGCATGTATCCCCCTCCCATCTTTATTTGTTTGTTTATGCTTTACTTTTCGCTGTATATTATACAACTACACAGGTTTATTTGTTGGTCTGGTCCTAGCCTCGTCACTACTTCGCCGAGATTAGGCTAGTCACTTACCAGCACATGGGGTCGGTTGTCCTGATACTATACTCCATGCTCTTTTGCACTGATCTAGGTACCGGACAGCAGTAGTAGCTTGTGAGCCAGCCTTCAGTCCTCCGAGACACCGAGGTAGCTTTGTAGGCGTCCACAGGCTCGGTGTGTCCTCTGTCCTTATTTATGTTATGTTGTCTCTTGTATTCGAGACAAACAATGTTACTCTCTTTCAAACGGTTGTATGTAGTAAATCTTAGTAGTCCGTGAATGTTGTGATACCGGTTCTGGGTATTGGCATATGTGCATCTTCCTTATTTATCTTGGTTTATTTCGTTTAAGTCTTCTGCCAAATTACGAATTCCACTATTTTTAATTATTTATTTCCTGCTAATTTAATTGGTAAAAATAGATCTAAAACAAAAGTATTTATGGATTCTAAATGTGTGGCTTGCCTAGCTTCTATGAGTAGACACCATCACGACTCTTGGGGGTGGGAATTTCGGGTCGTGACAGCGACCAACTTTGGTTGGTAATTAGAGACCAACTTTGTTCGGTATACAAAAGCGATCACTAAAATAGCGACCAAGCCTATTTGGACGGGTTTTGGTGAGTATTGTGCATAAATAGACCAACGTTGGTCGCTTTTTGTGGTCGCTAAAACCCTAATTTCTAGTAGTGATTTCTCCTGCTGTGTCAAGTGGGAGATCATACTTTTGTTTATAACTAAGAATGTCTTGTACATTTTATTATTTCTCTTGCAAAATATGAAAATATATAATCAGATAGATTCTATGGCATTCTCAAAGGTTGTGCTTGACGATTATATTATGATTATTTGTGGTTTTAGATTTCTGTAGAATGAATAGGCCTGAATAAAATTTGATGGGTCTAAATAGCGCGGAGTAGGAATTAATGACTTTTCTTCGTCCTCCTCTTTCAGCTTCTTCTCCTTTGTTTTTCATTTTTGATGAATGATTTGTTTGTGTATTGTTGCCTTGATTGTTTGGTAACGAACATATATTTTGTATTCTTTGAATTAATATAAATTACAAAAATACATAAAAATACTAAAAAGAAATTAAATGTTGAGGTGAACAATTGATTAAATATTGTTAAAATGATATTTTCTCCTTTTTTTGCTTCTTTTCTCTTATTATTTTCTTTTTCAAGTTCTAATTATGTTAGAAAGCCCAAAATTTTGTATTAAGAAATTAAGTAATGAACAATCCAAAAACGGCTTCTTAATTCTTCATGACCAAACAAATTCCTCAATATAACTTCTTAATTAATGGTAAGGGAGTAATTAGCATTCAAATTAGAAAAGAAACGGCAAAATTAATTAAAATAAAAGAAGATGAGTATCGCATTGTCTGCTTGTGTTTGTCATTGTTGTGTTGGGAGTATATGCTACTATAACTTGCGGTCATGTGCATGAAACATTACATTGAGGAGGGACTCAGTCATAATAGTGGAGTAAGGATTAGGATATGAGAAAGTGGCTCTGGATGCCATATTCATATTTGAACAATTCAACTTTCTCCCCAAAGAATGCAACAATCACCTCTCCACAACAATATCAGCTGCTACATTTTAGACGTTGAGGACTTCAGCAATTTGCTTGCTCAAGGTTACTTCATGTTAGATCCTTTCTCATATGTATTTCATTTTGCGTTGCTTTATTTTCTTAGTTACCATGGTACAATAATCTATTTTAATGCTTAGTAGCTAGAATATGCTTTTAAGTTTCACAAAGATGTTGTCATGTACATTTAATTTACAATAGTTCTATTTTTAGAACTGGTTTTTTCTTCTATTCAGTTGTATAAAATGTTGATATATTGATGTTAGTGGCAAAGATAGGAATTTCTCCAAGTGTGTTTAAATTAAAAAAATAAGTGAAAATATACTACAGAGAGTATTCAGTATGTGTTGTATACCTCTAAAACGTAATATTTTACCTATATACACAGTGTAATTTTTCGACAAAAGGTGGTGATCGTAGCCAACTCCACACTACTACAAAGTAGGAAGAGAGGGTCGCAATAGCTTTTACCCGATATGAGGGTCGGGATAGAATTCCACAAAGAGCTAGAACTTGGAGCTGGGTATCTATCTAGACCAGAATCGTGTAATTGTTCTAGATGTCACTTCCATACATTTTTGGATTTTTCAATTATAAACTACTATTATCAAACTACTAACTAAAAGTAATTATGCTACGAGATAATTGCTAAAGTTGTATTTAATGGGAAGAAGGCCACTAGGATCGTGACATCACCTAGGTGGCTAATTGCAGGTAGATGTTACAAAAGTTCGATTGACATAATTGGGGTTTATGCTATAATCGTTGCACAATTTTACCCACTCTCACACCTCTCGGTAGAGAGAGTGATTTTGCCCAATTGACTCTCTCGAGACGAAATGGGTAGGCAAATTAGATCAAGTAACTAGGGTTCAAGTAGGGTGATTACTCTCTCGAGGTTTAACCCGTTAATTGGGACTATCATTTCTCATGAGTCCATCCCAATTCCTTGTTGGGTCAATTTTGGAGACTTAGACTCTCTTTCTCAAGAAGAGTCAAATTCACAAAGCACAAATCAGTGTTTGCAACCACTAATTCATAGATTAAAATATAAATCCAACCAAAATAGCAAACACCCATAGTCAATCTAACCCTAAATGGCAACACCCATCAATTACCCATACTAGGATTGAGCCACAACCCTAGTTAATGGGTTTAGCTACTCATGCTTGAAAAAGAAAATGAAGAAATAGATGAAGAACAAGACATATTAATTAAATGCTAAATTAAAATACAAGAATCTATCGTTAATTTGAAGCTAAGATGCCAAAAATGGCTACAAATGATGTTCTCACGAGTGCAGCTGTATTCTGGAATTAACTGATGACCTAAAAATGATAAAATATTTTATTTATACTAGGCTAAAAAAACTGGACAAAAATACCCCAGCAGAGTCATTGCGGGCCGTATGAAATGGACTGCGGCCGCACTATGCTCTTTGACTTCAATTCTGGGCTCTTTGAACTTGGGTTCCGTGGGCCGCATAGACTGGACCACGGCCGCGGAGACAGCTGGCGCGGTCTGCACAATCACGATCGAGGACAACATGGCTTGGACTTGGTATATTCCATCTCTCTGAATCTCTTGTCCGCGGACCGCACAAAAGGTAATGCGGCCGCAGAGCCTTTACCGCGAACCGCTAAATACGTACGCGGCCGCTTTGCCTGAAGCCCACTTTTGTCAACTCTCTGAACCATCTAGTGTGGCCACATTCGACTTTGCGCGGTCTGCGCTAGGCTTGTTTGCCCTCAGTTTACGTGGTCTTTGATACTTGAGCAGGTTTCACTCCTTTTGAACCGATCCTTGATATTTCGTCACTTTGTCGATCAAACCTGCAATCAAGCACAACTTATGAGCCTTTTGGGACTATTTTGTAACAATTTATATTCAAAGCATAGTCAAGTAGGAGCATAAAACACGTTAAAATCCCTACTTATCAACTTCCCCAAACTTAAGCCTTTGCATGTCCTCAAGCAAACAAAATAAGACTTACCCTTTAAGGAAAAATCCAAATATTTCCAACTATCTTAAAGTAACCTCAACAAGCATCAATTGGGACTAACAATTTCCCTCAATACAAATGAATCATCAACAACATTTAAACTTTGAAAAACCATGGATCAAGTGTGACACAAGAGCATCAAGAATTGACTCATTACATCAAAGAACTCTCTCAATTACTTTGGTCGCTGTGGAACCCAAACTCACACATCCTCAACTTTCCCTGAGCAAACCTCACCTTTTAGAGTATTGACACATAAACCGAGGTTAATAAAAATTCACTCATCTCTCTCAAGAAAAAGTCACAAGTCCGGCTCTCAGTATCATATGCTTGACCCTCATATAAGTATCCACTAATGCAAGCGTCATTCAACTCAAGATCATATAGGGCTTTTGTGGAGTCAATGTGAAGGCTTTTGGGTAAGGGTAGGACATGTTTTTATTCAAGTGGGTCCAATCTTCCCTTAAGCACTTCTTTTTTGATTCATTTGGCACAATTCTCTTGACTCTTTGAGTCATTCACTTCTTTCTAAGGGGTTAGAGAGACACATTGTCACTCTTTCTTTTGTGTTTCAAACCATTTCTCCTTTTTTAACTTTCCACGCCTTTCTTTCTTTGCTTTTCTTGAATCCCTTTGAGATCATTTTCACATTGGGCTTTCTTTTTGTCTTTTCTTTTCTTTTCTTTTTTATTGCCTTCCTTTTCTTTGCTTTTGTACCTTTTACCACTTTGTTCCCTTTCTCGTCTCTCCCACCAAACTTAGACTTTTTCCATCGCTCAAAGAAAGATCGGGTGCCAAGAGAGGGTATAATTCTATAGGCTTGTAGCATTGGTTCTTGAAATAAAAAGGTTTAAGGCTCAAAAGGGTTAGTTAGGGATTATACCATTGGTAGGCTATGAAATTGTTCAACTATCATTTGGATCAACGAGAGCCTATAATCACTTCTCAAGTCAAATTTCACTCAAAATTTTTCCTCAACAGACATTCAAGGCAAGTTCTAGACCATTGGCCCGGGACTTGGAATCGCAATTCGATTTCTCATTATGCAAACTCAAGGATTTCAAAAAATATAGAGTCGGGGGCCCATAACAATGTTAGACACGATTTATCACTCAATAGTCCGAAAGACCACATGATGATTGTTTGGTCAACACAAGAGTCCCAAGGTCGCTACTTTTACCATCCTAAACACAACCACTTATTTTTTACCATGGGATCAAAGGCAAATGTGTTAGACTCAAGTGAAGCTTTGCTTGAGTTACCCTTAACTATAAACTACCAAAAACAAAAAAAAATAAAAACGGACTCAAACCCTTAAGAAGGTTGTCATGTCATCTATCATTGGAAAGAGCCACCCGGTTCACACAATACTCCAAAGAACCGTGGCATTAAGAAAATCAAAGGCTTATTAAAAGCGTCAAAAACAAAACAAAAAGCTACGAGCCTATATAAGAAGCTAAAAACAAAAAAAATTACAAAAAATAGAAAATATAATGAATATGTAGAAACGGGGAATGAATATACAATGGGAAATGAATATATACAATAATATAACTTTATATACAAACCAAATGGAAGATAAAAAGTACGATGAAAGTAACGAAATGTAAAGTTATATACAAACTAATAGAAAATCAAAAGAAAGCATAAACTAAATCAATCTATATATACAGTCATCCAATGGATAAAAGTAGGGCACACCCCCTCAAATAAAAGCTAGCATTGTCCCCAATGCCAACTAAAGCAAAATTAATCATTAAAAAGTATAGGGAAAGGATATGAAGACTCCCTAAGACGTGTCTGTCTACATGGAATCATCATTGGTCCCGGGGTCCTCTGTATGCGCGGGAACCACAAATTGGTTCCTGGTATCCTGCTGCTCAGCTACTGGGACTGGGGCCTAGACCTGGACAGGCTGTGAATCAGGTACATACTGCGGCTGACTGGAGGAAGCCTCCAGTGGGTCTGCCAGCTGGATAATTGCCTCATCTGCATTGGGGAGCTTCCTTTTCTTCCTACGAAGCCTCTCTGCATGCTCTTGCTATGGCTCTACTGCTGGTACTACTGCTGGAGCTGGATCCTCAAATAGCAAGTCTAAGGGTAGCTGGTCTGCCTTCAACTTGTCCACATCTGCTTTAAGATCCTTCACAGACTCCTTGGAAGCCCGTGTTTTCGCAGTTTCATGTGCTCCCTAGCAAGCTCCTTCAGAGCCTTGCTGTGTGAATCCACTACCTTAGATAAGGCATCCTGAGTACTGTTGATATTTTCCTGGTTCTCCAGGATCTTCTTTAATGTGTCCTCAATGGACTGTGGAATCTGTGCTGGCTGTGGTGCTGTCTGAACCGCAATGGTAGAAGATAGTGTAGACAACTTGGATGACGCACCTGACATCCAGTTGTTCAAGGTATGAAATGCCTGGCTCAGCTGGTAGGCAGTGATAGGATGGGCCCGAGAAGATGGAATCCCCGGGCCAGCTGAAGTAGAAGGACTAGCAGTAGTGGAAGGTCCCGAAGGTAACTCAACGGTGGTGGAGGCAGGCTTAGTGGAAGTGGGATCAGCGGAGGGCTCTACCGCAATCGGCTCTTTAGACTGGCTAGTTGGAGCAGAGGCAGGCGGCTTGTAATTCTTGTCCTTGCGGTTGTCTGGCCCCTTCAAAATGTACCTCAAAAATGGAGCCACAGGTTTGACCTTGATATCAAAAGATCTGTTCTCCACCTTTAGGTCCCAGAAATATATAGTGAGGGTGTTGGGAAAAGGATAGTTCTAGTCATGCTCAAGCACTATTGCAGAAATGATGCAGGACATAACATTACCCACGTTGATAGGGTATCCCGCCACAATAGATGCAATAAGAACAGTCCGAGCAAGTGGAATAGTTTGATCATGGGCAGTGGGGTCAAGTCGACTGCACATAAAAGTCAACCACCCCTAGCCTGAAAGTTAAAGGTCTTCCGAAATATTTTGGTCCCTGTTTGCAACCACTCTGGTATAGTACCTGGCATTTCCAGGTATGAAGCTAACCACAGACGAACCTCTTCGCCTATTGCCAACTTTTCATTGTAAAGGATCTCATCTTCTTTATTGAACCCCAAGTATACATTGAGTGCCTTCCCAGTAAATACCACCTTTTTGTTCCGCACTTTGGTCACTTTATTGCCCTTCAAGATGTGGGCCACATTGCTATAGAACTCCTTGACCATGTGCTCATTCGCCTTTACACATTCACTCCGAAAATGCACCCAACCCACTCGAGTTTGAAACGGTCTATGCACATTTGGGTGCAGGGGTAGAAGGTCTCACTCAATAAAACTCCTCTCAAGAATCAGCTTTCGTAGTGGCCACCATTCCCTAAACTTGTGGAACGCTACCTAACTAACGAACCTATCCTCCCAAGCTATGGGATTTCTAGTTCGGACAACACCCCCAACATGAGGTTCACCACCCTCCCTATACATCTCTAGCACCTTGAACCTCCTCCTCGCCTCCTTCTACACTCTCCCCAGACAAAGAAGCTGTGGGGGAGGTAGAGTAGTCCCCACTACCGGATGCCGAGCCCTCAGATGACTGATGCACAACATTGATTGGTTGTCGGACAGTGGGTGATAGCGGAGGAGTATCATCAGTCAGTCTAAACCTTCCGAGCCAGTCAGGGACATGAGTGGGAATGGAATGTGAAGAGGCATCCTGTGAAGGCACGTAGTCACTTCCCGAAGAATGAGAGGCTGCTCTGTCTGCAGCTTTTATTAGTTTCCTTGTCTTTTTATGCTTTCCCAAACTTGGGGAGTGAGTTTTATCATCTTGCCTTTGCCTCCCCGGAAGGAGTCACCTCTGGCAGGTTGTTTGGAGCACTTTCCTCTTTGTTTTACCATTGTCTGCAAGCACACACATCTAACATTGTTTGTCTAAGCACATGCAGTGAAATAGATGAAAAATAAATTGCAGAATAGAAGCCCAAAAGTTGCATAACAAGTTGCAGACACAGTGCACCGCGGCCCGCACAAACAGGAGTGCGGCCGCATTGGAGGCACCGCAAACCGCATAAAGTGGTACCGCAGACCGCATCACTGCACCGTGGACCGCACTAAAGCAACGCGGTCCGCGGAGGGTGCTTGGTTCAGGCACTGAGTTAGCGTTCAAAATTGTTTTTTGCAATATTTTTTAAGTCATCGCCTACTTTGTCCCTACTCAATTTCCAACTCATTATGCACATCAAGCACACAAAAATTAGTATTTAAAACTAACCTAAGCTAATCAAATACAGAAAAAACGGGAAGAAGAAAAAGCTATGGGATACTGGTCATGAAAATAAAATGAAATTATAAAATTAAACAAAGAAAAATGGATGAAATGTTACCAGATGTGAAGATGGAATGCAAGTATTTAATCTAAGCAAGGATTTTCGTGCAATAGAGAAGGTGAACAGTAACTTTTAGGGTTCTGAGTGTTAAAATTTCATAAAGTGTAACCGGTGACCCCTAAGGTCTATTTATAGAAAATCAGTTGGCCAGCCTTACTTACCAGCGCGGCCACACAAAATGAACCGCGGACCGCGTTGGGTTTGTTTAGAAGAAGTCTCTATAGGCAACTTGTGCGGTCCGCACAAAACAGGCTGCGACCGCGGAGGTCCACCGCAGACCGCACTAAATGGGATGTGGCCGCGGTGGCAAACTTCAGAGAATAACTTACTTGGCCTTCACCAGTGCGGACCACACAAAGTGAAATGTGGCCGCACTGGCAATTTCAGAGACTGTTCAATTTCTCCAAAATGTTTTGCACTGCATCAACACAATCCCTACAATATCTCACAATCAATTAGTCCAAAAATCAAAACTACAAAGAAAATCAAAGAAAACATGAAGAAAAAGACATGGGTCGCCTCCCAAGAAGCGCTTGATTTAACGTCGCGGCACGACACAGGTTACCATCGCATCATTTCAAATGAACAACAGCCACCACATGGCTATCATCAAACTTTCCAACATAATGCTTTACCTGGTGCCCATTAACTCTGAAAACTTCACCATTTTTGTCCTTGAGATCAAGAGCACCAAACGGGGTCACAAATACAACTTCAAATGTCCCACTCCACTTTGATTTGAGCTTTTCCAAAAACAGACATAACCGGCAATTGAACAAAAGAACTAGATCACCAACTTTGAATTCCTTCTCTTGAGCATATTTGCCGTGAAGGTACTTCATCTTGTCCTTATACATGGACGAGCTGGAGTAGGCATGAAATCTAAACTCACCAAGCTCATTAAGTTGTTCAACACGGATATTGGCCGCAACATCCCATTGCAAATTCAACTTCCTCAAAGCCCACATAGCCTTGTGCTCCAATTCGACTGGTAGGTGACGTGCTTTTCCAAATACCAACCGGTACGATGACATACCAATTGGGGTCTTGTAAGCAATCCGGTAAGCCCATAGAGCATCATCTAACTTTTTCGACCAATCGGTCCTATTAGCATTAATCGTCTTTGACAAGATACTCTTTATTTCTTTGTTGGAGACTTCCACTTGACCACTAGCTTGAGGATGATAGGGGTGGACACTTTGTGATTGACACCATACTTGGAAAGCAACATGTCGAAAGCTTTGTTGCAAAAATGAGACCCTACATCACTAATAATAACACGAGGAGTGCCAAACTTTGTGAAAATGCTTTTCTTTAAGAAAGCCACCACATTCCTAGCTTCACTATTGGGCAAGGCCATGACCTCAACCCATTTTGACACATAATCAACCGCTACAAGAATGTAAGTGTTCCCACACGAGCTAACAAAAGGGCCCATAAAATCGATACCCCAAACATCAAAGATGTTAACTTCAAGAATTGTGTTTAGAGGCATCTCATCTTTCTTGAAAATCTCGCCCGCTCGTTGACATTGATCACATGTTTTCACTAAATCACTTACAACTTTGAACATGGTTGGCCACTAAAATCCGCAACTAAGCACTTTAGAACCCGTCCTCACCCTGCCATGATAGCCACCATAGGTAGAGGAATGACAAGCTTCCAAGATACCTAATTGTTCTTCCTCCGGGACACATCTAAGAATCACACCATCCGTGCAAATCTTGAACAAATATTGCTCGTCCCAATAAAAATCCAAGCTATCCCACTTGAGCTTCTTCCATTGGTTAGAAGAGAGCTCATACGGAATTATTTCGGTCACAAGGTAATTGGCAACATCAGCAAACCACAGCATATCATTCATTGACACCGCAAGAAGTTGTTCGTCGGGAAATGAGTCATTGATTTCTAGGCCATAACAAGGCCTCCCCTCCTCCTCCAAAAGGGACAAGTGGTCCGCCACTTGATTCTCACTACCCTTCCGGTCCACAATTTCTAGATCAAGCTCTTGGAGTAGTAGTACTCATCTCATCAACCTTGCCGTTGAATCTTTCTATGTCATCAAATACCTAAGGGCGGCATGGTCGGTGTGCACAATGAACTTGGCCCCCATAAGATATGGTCGAAACTTCTCCATAGCAAACATCTTGTTCACATGTTGATCCAACACTTCCCCATCTACAATGTTGCTAGCATCACACATGAGCTCAAAGGGCAAGCTCCAAGTAGGTTCGGTAATGATAGGGGCGGTGGTCAACTTTTTCTTGAGAAGTTCAAAGGCCTCCATGAACTTTTCATCAAAGACAAACTTAGCATCCTTCTCTAGTAACTTGCGAAAGGGGTTAACTACTTTTGAAAAATCTTTAAGAACCTACAGTAGAACCCCGCATGCGCAAGAAAATTCCTCACCCCTTTGACAGAAGTAGGGGAGGGAGCCTTTAAATCACTTCTATCTTGTCATTATCCACTTCAAGTTTGCGCTTTGAAATTTTGTGACCCAGCACTATATCCTCTTCAACCATGAAATGACATTTTTCCCAATTAAGTAAAAGTTTGGTGTCTTCACACCGGGCCAACACTCTATCCAAGTTTTTCAAACACTCATCAAAGGAATCCCCAGACACGCTGAAATCATCCATGAAAACCTCCAAGATATCTTCCACCATGTCAGTGAAAATATCCATCATGCATAGCTGGAAAGTCATCGGAGCATTACACAATCCAAACGGCATTCAAGAGAAAGCGAATGCACCGTACGGATAGGTAAAGGTGGTTTTCTCTTGGTCCTCCGGGGCAATTAGGATGTGATTGTACTCCGAGTAACCATATAGAAGGCAATAAAAAGCACGCCCTGCAAGACAATCTATCATTTGGTCAAGGAATGGCAATGGGAAATAGTCCTTTCGGGTCACCTTGTTTAGCTTCCGGTAGTCCATGCAAACTCTCCACCAGGTAATGGTTCAAGTGGGAATAAGCTCATTGTAGTCATTTGTCACCACAGTCATCCCACCTTTCTTCGGCACACATTGTACTGGAGAGGTCCATAAGCTATCATAGATTGGATACACTACACCCGCATCTAGCCATTTGATCACTTCTTTCTTCACCACCTCTTGCATAGCCTCATTGATCCTCCTTTGCTGTTCTAAGGAAGGCCTTGCATCCTCCTCCAAAATGATTTTATGCATGCAGAATGCGGGGCTTATTCCCCAAATATCGGCCAATGTCCACCCAATTGCTTTCTTCCTCCTTTTGAGAACCGCCAAAGTAGCATCTACCTATAAGTTAGTAAGGCAAGAAGAAATAATAACTGGAAAAGTAGAATTTGAACCCAAAAACTCATACCTGAGGTATGAAGGAAGCGATTTCAGCTCCAATATCGGTGGCTCCTCAATAGACGACTTAGTTGGTGGAGTTTTCCAATTTTCAAGATCCAAGGACAATTTTCTAGGCTCATAAGAATACGAGCCTATACCATGTAAAGTATTTACTCACTCCACTCTACTAGCATCATCATCAACATCAAGATTTAGAAGCACGGCTTCAAGGGGATCCTCCACATTAATTATAGAACTTGTGTCATCCACTATCACAGCTATGACAATGTCCACAAATAAGCACACCTCGGTGCTATTGGGTTGCTTCATGGATTTGCAAACATGGAAGACTACCTTCTCATCTCCCACTTGGAAAGCGATCTCACCCGCTTCAATATCAACCAATGCCTTCCCCGTTGCAAGGAAAGGTCTTCCTAGAATAATTGGGACTTCAATGTCTACTTCACAATCCAGAATGACAAAGTCGGCCGACAATATAAACCTATCCACTCGAACAAGCACATCATCAATTATGCCCAAAGGTCTCTTCATCGATCGATCTGCACTTTGAAGTATTATTGAGGTTGGCTTAGGTTGCCCAATTCCCAAAGTCTTGAATACCGAATAAGGCATCAAATTTATGCCAGCCCCCAAGTCACAAAGGGCCTTGGCAAAATCCACACTACCAATAATGCAAGGGATAGTGAAAGCTCCGGGGTCTTCAAGTTTTGGGGCCATAGAATGAACAATAACACTCAGTTGATGAGTCATATTAATTGTTTCACACTCCATTGATCTATTTTTTGTAACCAAATCCTTCATGAATTTTGCATAGCCCGACATTTGTTCAAGGGCTTCCACCAAAGGCACATTGGTTGTAAGGCTCTTCATCATTTCAATGAAATTTTTGAAATTGTTATCACTCTTTTGCTTTGCTAACCATTGAGGATAAGGTGGAGGTGGCCTAGGAAAAGGTTCCTTGGTTTTGGGCACCACCGGCTCCCTAGACGGGTTCACGGCATCTTGAGTTTCCACCTCGGCCTCATCAATATCTATCCTCACTTCATTGTTCACATTGTTCTCAACCCCATATTCAACTATGAAAGGACTCACATCTTCTTGGAACCCAACATCATCATCCACAACTTGCTTTTCTTTCGAGGCATTCACATCATTACCTCTCTCGCTTCTTATTGTAACCGCCATCACATGATTGTTCCCACCCTTTGGGTTTACCACTGTATCACTTGGTAGCGCACCCTTAGGGTGAGTATTTAACGATTGAGAGATTTGGCCAATTTGCACCTCCAAATTCCGGATAGAGGTGTTGTAGGAAGCCAATTGAGCATCGGAATCTTGGTTCTTCTTCATCATTTCTATTCCTCCCACATCATTACCCAAATAACTAGACCCTTGAGATTGAAACAGAGGTAGAATGTTTGGTTGTTGGTACATCGGGGGCCTTTGAAAGCCTTGTCTCGGTTGCCTTGGTTTCTATGCTGTTCCACCCGCCTTGACCATTGCTGTTCCAATTGTTGTTATTACCATTCCAATTCCCTTGGTTGCCTTGATTGTTGCTCCCCCAATTACCACTTTGGTTGTTGTTGTTCCAATTACCACCACTTTGTTGATTGCCCCAATTTCCTCAGGGTCGCCATTGTTGGTTTGAAGAGTTGCTTCTATTGCCTTGAAAATTGTTCACATATTGTACCTCTTCAATTGGTTCATCATAACACTCATTTGAATAACCACCACCATCATTATATTGATCACAATTCCCTTGAGATTGTTGCCCTCTTTGCCTTCTCTTAATCATATTTACTCCTTCCATGGCATTAACTTGGCGAGAATTTTGGACTTGTTGCAATTGCGCCTTCACTAATTGATTTATAGTAGTAGTAAGCCCGACAATAGCTTGACCGTGATCCTTGTGCAAATGGATGACCGTGGGGTCACCTTGGGGCACATTCGCTCTACTTTGCCATTGCCGAAGAAATGTCGGCCATTTCATCCAAAATATCACAAGCTTCATTGTATAGAAGCTTCATAAAGTTGCCTCCAGCCAATTGGTTCAAAATGCATTGATTAGTGGTGTTGATGCCCCGATAAAAGGTCTGTTGAATCATCATTTCGGTCATATCATTATTAGGAAAATCTTTCACCATAGTTCTAAACTGCTTGCATATCTCATGCAAAGGTTCCGTTGGTTCTTGCTTGAATGCCAATATCTCATCTCGAAGTGCCACCATATGCCTGGGTCAGAATAACTTAGCAATAAATTTCTCTGCCAACTCATCCCAAGTTGTGATGGAATGATTGGGGAGTCTCTATAACCAATCCAATGCTTTCCCCCGAAGTGAGAACGGGAAAAGTCTCAACCTAAGAGCATCTTCGGACACATTCATTTTCTTGCTCCCCCAACATGTATCTACGAACCCCTTGACATGCTTGTAGGCATTTTGATCGGAGGCGCCCGTATAATACCCTATTTGCTCGAGCAAGGTCAACATTATATTTGTGATTTGAAAGTCCCCCCCCCCCCC
>MU767350.1:31485-91213 GCA_026770625.1 Nicotiana glauca | reverse complement strand
GATTAATGATAGTCAAATAATTGGTTTTGAGCTTCATGCTCGGGTTGAGAGTGTAAATGGTCGGGCTTGCCTAGCAATTGTGTTGGGCGCCATCACGACCGGTATTGGGGTCGTGACACCGTTTGCTTAGGATATTAAGGCTTTAGCTAATCAGTTCTTAAGACTGGATGTTTTTGAGCCCAGACATGTGTTAGCTTGCATGGTCACTCATTCTTCATTATTGGAGCATATCTGTGATCGGCAGTATGATAATCCCCATTTGTGTATCCTTAGAGACACGGTGCAGCACGGAGCTACCACGCGGGTTACCTTAGATGATGATGGAGTTTTGAGATTGTAGGGTCAATTTTGTGTGCCTAATATGGATGGGCTCCGAGAGTTGATTTTAGAGGAGGCCCATAGCTCCCGGTACTCTATACATCCAGATGCCGCAAAGATGTATCAGGATTTGCGACAGCATTATTGGTGGTATAGAATGAAGAAGGATATCGTTGCATATGTGGCTCGGTGTTGAATTGTTAGCAGGTTAAGTACGAGCATTAGAGGCCTGGTGGTTTATTTCAGAGGATTGAGCTTCCCGATTGGAAGTGGGAGCGAATCACTATAGACTTTGTTACTGGACTCCCAAAGACTCGGAAGAAGTTCGATGCAGTATGGGTCATTGCAGATAGGCTGACCAAGTCAGCACATTTCATTACTTTGAAAGTCTCCTATTCTTCTGAGAGGTTAGCTGAGATCTATATCTGGGAGATTTTTCGCCTTCATGGTGTGCCTGTGTCTATCATTTCGGACTGAGGTACGCAGTTTACCTCGCTTTTTTGGAGATCAGACAGCAAGAGATGGGCACAAGGTTGAGTTGAGCACAACATTTCATCCTCAGACGGATGGACAGTGTGAGCGGACTATTAAGATTTTGGAGGATATGCTCCGAGCTTGTGTTATTGACTTAGGAGTCTCGTGGGATCAGTTTTTGCCTTTAAAGGAGTTTGAGTACAACAACATCTACCATTCGAGTATCCAAATGGCTCCATATGAGGCTTTATATGGTAGGCGGTGTCGGTCTCCTATTGGATGATTTGAGCCGGGAGAAGCCCGGTTGTTGGGTACGGATATCTTGGACAAGGTCAGGATTATTCAGGATAGGTTTCGTACAGCTCAGTCTAGCCAAAAAAGCTATGCTGACCGCAAAGCTCGAGATTTGGCTTTCATGGTCGGTGAGCGGGTATTGCTTCGAGTGTCACTATGAAGGGCGTGTTGAGATTCGGGAAGAAGGGAAAGCTTAGCCCTAGGATCATTGGTCCATTTGAGATTTTTGATCAAGTGGGAGAGGTGGCTTATAGACTTGCATTTCCGCTGAGCTGATCAGCCGTGCATCCAGTGTTTCATGTGTCCATACTTTGGAAATATCACGGCGATCCATCCCACGTATTAGATTTCATCACTGCCCAATTGGACAAGGACTTGTCTTATGAGGAGGAGCTGGTGGCTATTCTAGACTGGCAGGTTCGTCAGTTAAGGTCGAAGAGTTTTCCTTCTTTTCGTGTTCATTGGAGGGGTCAGCCTCCTGAGGCATCGACCTGGGAGTCCGAGTCCGATATATGGAGCCATTATCCCCATCTTTTTACCGGTTCAGGTATTTCCTTCTTATGTCCATTCGAGGACGAACGGTTGTTTTAGAGGTAGAAGATATGATGACCCAAAAGATCATCACTTATTTTTAAATTTAATTTTGTATTTCCGAGGCCTTGAAAACCTCTTTTAGCTTTGCCTTGATTTACGTGCGCATTCCGGGCGCTTAGCCGTCAAGCTTAAATATGAAAAACTATGAAAAATGGTAAAAATTTGGTTATAAATGAGTTATTTTGACTGCGGTCAACGTTTTGGGTAAACGGATCCAGACCCATGATTTGACGGTCTCGGAAGGTCCGTAGGAAAATATGGGACTTGGGCGTATGCCCGAAATTGAATTCCGAGGTCCTAAGCCCGAGAAATGAATTTTTGAAAAAAATTATTTTCTAAAATTATTTAAGGAAATTGGAAATGAAATTTGATTAGAACATGTTAGTATCGGGCCCGTATAAATGTTCCGGCGCCCGTACAGGTCTTATATATGATTTAAGATGTTTCTGTGAAATTTGATGAAAAATGAATATCATTTGACGTGATTTGGACCTAAATTGCTAAAGTTGATGTTTTATGAAGTTTGAGAAAAATACTTTGATTTTGAGGTTTAATTCGTTGTCATTAAGGTTATTTTGGCGATTTGATCGCACGAATAAGTTCGTATTGATGTTGTTAAGTTAGTACGTATGGTTGGTTAGGAGCCCCGAAGGCTCGGGTGTGTTTCGGATGTGATTCGGAAGGTTTTTAACTTAAGAAAAATTGCAGAAAATAGCAGATCTAGTATTTTGGTAGTTTCTTCTTTTTGTTTGCCGAAGAACCCACGCGAACGCGATGTATTAATTTTGTCAAAGGAAAATCCTACTACACGAACGCATAGCCTAGGTCGCGAACGCGAGGCAGTGGGGGGGTCATCCCTTCGCGAACGTGAGCCTGTCCATGCGAACGCGAAGGCCAAAGTGGGCCTGGGCAGGGGTGAGGAAATTTCCCTACGCGAACGTGGTCCTTTGAACGAGAATGCGAGGCTCGAGCAGTTCCTACTTCGCGAATGCGAGCCGATGTCCGCAATCGCAAAGGCTTATGCAGCCTGACCCATCACGAACGCGAAGGGTCTATCGCGAACGCGATGCACATTTTTGCCTAGTTATTTTAAAGACCCAAAAATAGAACACTTATGGGATTTTATAAGAATTTCACAAACCTCTTCTTCTCCAAATCTTTTAGGCGATTTTTGAAGCAATTCTTCACTATAATCTCTTGGGTAAGTAATCCTTAACTCATTTTCCTTAATTTCCATTAACACCCATTAGATTTCTAGGCTTAAATCATGTTAATAAGGTAGAAAATTAGAGATTTGGTTAGAGTTAGGGCTTTTTGATTAATTGTGATTCAGACCTCGTTTTGGGGTCGAATTCTGAAAATAATTATATATATGGGCTCGTGGGTGAATGGGTGATTTAATTTTGGTCTGAACCTCGTATTTTGACCAAGCGGGCCCGGGGTCGATTTTTGGATTTTGGGAAGAATGATTAAAAAGCTATAAATTAGCATTGAAATTGGATTGTTTAGCATTTATTGATGTTATTAAATCGATTATGCATAGATACAATGTGTTGGAGCCTAATTCGAAAGGAAAGGCGGCTTTTGAGGATTGAGTTAGCCGTGGAAGTTCGAGGTAAGTGTCTGGTCTGACCTTAGCTTGAGGGATTAGAATTGTGTCCTATTTGCTAATTCCTTCTTGTTGAGTACGATGTATAGGCATGGTGACGGGTATCTATGCGTTGGTGTCGAGCATGACCGTGAGTCTTAAGTTGACAGATTTTTTGTATTTAAATGTTAATACGGATGCTTTAATTTAGGATTCTAGATATTGATCAAAGATTTAGATTATTCTCGTGGATTTTATTTATAATTGAGTATTGGGACTGATTGAGCTGAGTAGGAGTAGAGATAGGATTGGTTATAGCTGATTCTCCCTTGCTGGGATGTTTGTGTTGATATTATTGTTCCCTTGCCGGGAAGTCATTATATTGATTCTGTTCCCTTACTGGGATTCCTTATGATTTTATGCTGGATTGTAAATGGGAGAGGGTGGTGCGCCTACCATAATATTTAATGAAATTAGAGTGGGTGGTATGTCTACCACAATATTTGATGAAATCGGAGCAGGTTGTACGCCTACCACAAGATATGTTGAAATGGGAGTGGGTGGTATGTCTACCTCGAGACTTAATGAAATGGGAAGGGGTGGTATGCCTACCACAAGATACAATAATATGGGAGCGGGTGGCACGCCTACCACAAGATATGAGAAATGGGATCAGGTTGTACGCCTGCAACGAGATGTGAACCGAAAGTAAAATTTGCCTTTGTTTTCCTTGTCCTTATTAGAAGTTGAATTTTGGTTTCCTTATAATTCTCTTGAGATTCTATTTTATCTATTATCCTCTGAGCATGTTCCCCTTCCTAGATTTTAAATTGTTCGTTCCAGTTTATTTTTTTGTTGTATATATATATATATATAACTGCACAGGTTTATCTGGAGTCTAGTCCTAGCCTCGTCACTACCTTACCAGGGTTAGGTCAGGCACTTACCAGCACCTGGGGTCAGTTGTGTTGATACTACACTCTGCACTCTGTGCAGATGCCGGAGCAGCTCTTGATCAACAGCAGTAGGGGAGCCAGCCTTCAGTTCATCGAGACTCAGAGGTAGCACTGCAAGCGTCCGCAAGCCCGGCGTCTCCTCTATCTAATATTATGTTCCATTATCACTTGTATCCAAGACAGGCGGTGTTTTTCTTTTTTAGAATTTTATATGTAGTAATCATAGTTAGTCCGTGAATGTTGTGACACTGGTTTCTGGGTAGAGACATATGTTAGCTATTTCTTTCTTTCGTATGATTTTGGTATTATAATTGTTTAAGTCTTCCTCTTATTCTCATATTCCGCTTTTATTTGATGGTTGATCACCGATTAAGTTAATTGGTTAAAATGGGCTAAAATGAAAAAAACTTGAATTTTCCGCATTTAGTGGCTTGTCTAGCTTCTTTGAGTAGGCGCCATCACGACTCTCGAGGATGGAAAATCAGGGTCGTGACAAGTTGGTATCAGAGCTCTAGGTTACATAGCTCTCACAATTCACGGACAAGCTTAGTAGAGTCTGAGGGATCGGTACGGAGACGTTTGTATTTATCCCTAAAGGCTATAGAGTTAGGAAAACTTTACATTTTTTGTTTCTCTTCGTACTGTTTGGTTTCTCAATGCTAAGTGAATTTCTACTCTATTTTTTCACAGATGACGAGAACACGCGCTTCCTCATCTACTGATCAATAGTCTGTGCCCCCAGCAGTAACTCCCACGAGAGGCAGATGGCAAGGCCAAGGTCGTGCTAGAGGCCGAGGTCGGGGCAGAGCTCAGCCCAGGCAGCAGCACCCGTAGCGGAGTATCAGGTTGATTTTGATGACGAAGTTCTAGCTCCAACGATTCCGATGGGCCCAGCTCAGGTCCCAGAGGGGTTTATTGCTACCCCAGTTCTTCAGAATGCTCTAGTCCATCTAGTGGGCCTTATGGAGAGTGTCACCAGGCAGATTTACTTCCTGTAGCACCAGCCGTCTCTTAGGATGGAGGAGGAGCCCAGACTCCTGCTACTCGCACTCCGGAGCAGGTAGCTCCCTAGTTTCAGACTCCAGCGGCTCAACCAATTGGGGCAGTTCAGCCAGTTGCGGTAGCTCAGACTGGCGATGGTGTAGCCATGTCT
Organism: Nicotiana glauca; assembly: GCA_026770625.1. NCBI lineage: Eukaryota > Viridiplantae > Streptophyta > Magnoliopsida > Solanales > Solanaceae > Nicotiana > Nicotiana glauca. The sequence goes on along the minus strand of MU767350.1, from coordinate 85,836 downwards.
GCTGATGCCTTGTGGAGGTTGGACAGGTTCATCAAGCTCTTCACTACTACTTCCAGCGGTGCATCTATTGAGGATCCCCGGGATTATTTAGACAGCTATCACGAGGTTCTTCAAAACATGGGTATTGTTAAGACCAATGGGGTTGATTTTGCTACATTTTGCTTATCTGGATCCACTAAGACTTGGTGGAGGGATTTCGATTTGGCTAGACCAGCTGGATTGCCATCTTTGACTTGGGATCAGTTTGCACAGCTATTTCTGAAGAAGTTTCTCCATATTACACAGCGAGAGACCTATCGGAGTCAGTTCAAGCGCCTCCTATAGAGATCCATGACTGACACCCAGTATGAGGCTAGATTCATAGATTTCGTTCGCCATGCCCTTATTATACTTCCCACTAAGAGGGAGAGAGTGAGACGGTTTATTAATGGGCTCATTCAGCCGATTCATCTCCATATGGCTAGAGAGACTGGGAGTGAGATATCCTTCCAAGAGGGGGCCAATATGGCCCAGAAAGTTGAGATGGTACTATCACAGGGGGTGGTCATGTGGCAGACAAGAGACCCCATCATTCCAGGAGATTCAGTGGTACCTCGTCTGGAGGTAGAGATTCATATGATAGGGGACATCCTCCCAGGCCTTTTTAATCGGCACTTCAGGTTTCTCAAGGTGCTTTCGGTGGCTGTGATCCTCAGATGCATTATTCTGATCAGCAGTGCTTCAGTGCACCACCAGCTCCTATCAGTGCACCACCACTTCAGAGTTTCCAGGGTCACCAGCCCCAGCAGCCGAGGGCTTGTTTCACTTGTGGCAACACGAGGCATATTCCTAGGTATTGCCCTCGAGCACTGAGTAGCTCTCAGCATCAGGGTTCCCGTGCCATGGTTCAGGCACCAGCAGTTCCACAGCCCGCTCAGCCAGCTAGGGGTGGGCGTAGAGGTGCTAGAGGTGGAGGTAGAGGTGCTAGAGGTGGAGCTTAGACCGCTAGAGGTGGAGGCCAGCCAGCTACAGGCCATCCTAGAGATGTAGTTTAGGGTAGTGGGACCTAGCCCTGATGTTATACTCTTCTAACCAGGCCCGAGGCTGAGGCTTCAGATGCAGTTATTATAGGTACGGTTCTGGTTTGTGATAGAGATGCTTCAGTGTTATTTTATCCAGGGTCTACATACTCGTATGTGTCATCTTATTTTGCACCTTATCTGATCATGCCTAGTGATTCATTGAGTGTTCTTATTTATATATCTACACCTGTGGGTAATTCTATTATGGTAGATCGAGTCCATCGTTCTTGTGTGGTTGTGATTGAGGGTCTTGAGACTCGAGTAGATTTGTTACTTCTGGACATGGTCGATTTCGATGTCATATTGGGGATGGACTGTTTATCACCTTACCACGCTATCTTGGACTGTCATGCCAAGACTGTGACTTTGGCCTTACCGGGTTTGCCCCGTTTAGAGTGGAGAGGGACTCCTGGTCATTCTACCCGCAATGTTATCTCGTATGTGAAAGCTCGGTGTATGGTCGAGAAGGGGTGTTTGGCCTATTTGCCATATGTTTGTGATTCTAGTGCTGAGGTTCCCTCTATTGATTATGTGCCCATTCTTTGTGAGTTTCCTGAGGTGTTCCCTTCAGACCTGCCAGGTATGCCACCCGACAGGGATATTGACTTTTGCATTGATTTGGCTTCAGGCATATGTCCAATTTGAGGCGATCTCAATTGATCCCTCGTTAATCACCCTATTTCTATCCCGCCATATCGTATGGCCCCGCCTGAGTTGAAAAAGTTAAAGGAGCAGTTGCAAGACTTGCTTGAGAAGGGTTTCATTAGATCTAGTATTTCTCCTTGGTGTGCGCCGGTGTTATTTGTTAAAAAGAAGGATGGGTCAATGAGAATATGTATAGATTACCGGCAATTGAGCAAGGTTACAATCAAAAATAAGTATCCGCTGCCAAGGATTGTTTATTTGTTCGATCAGCTTCAGGATGCCAAGGTATTTTCAAAGATTGACTTGAGATATAGCTGCCATCAGTTGAGGATTAGGGCATCCGATGTCCCTAAAACAACTTTCCGCACTCGGTACAGGCATTATGAGTTCTTGGTTGTATTATTCGGGCTGACAAATGCCCCAGCAGCTTTTATAGATTTGATAAATCGAGTGTTCAAGCCTTACTTGGATTCGTTTGTGATATTCTTCATTGATGATTATATTGATATATTCCTGCAGCCAGGAGGAGCACGAGCAGAACCTTAGAGTGGTTTCTTCAGACTCTGAGGGATAATCAGTTATATGCAAAGTTCTTGAAGTGTGAGTTCGGTTGCATTTTTGGGTCATGTTGTGTCAGAAGAGGGTATTCAAGTTGACCAAAAGAAGATTGAGGCAGTCAAGAACTGGCCTAGACCAGCATCAGCTACAGAGATTCGGAGTTTCTTGGGATTGGCAGGCTACTATCATTGGTTCGTAAAGGGGTTTTCATCTATTACAGCCCTGATAACCAGGTTGACCCAGAAGGGTGCCCATTTCAGATGGTCGGAGGAGTGTGAGGTGAGCTTTCAGAAGCTCAAGACAGCTCTGACTACAGCAGAAGTGTTGGTTTGGCCTACAAGTTCAGGGCCTTATATAGTTTATTGTGATGCTTCTCGCATTGGACTTGGTGTAGCGTTGATACAGGGTGGCAAGGTCATTGCCTATGCTTCATGGTAGTTGAAGATTCATGAGAAGAATTATCCAATTCATGATTTGGAGTTGGTAGCCAGAGTTCACACATTGAAGATTTGGAGGCATTATCTGTATGGCGTGGCATGTGAGGTGTTCATAGATCACAAGAGTCTTCAGTATTTGTTCAAGCAAAAGGAGTTCAATTTGAGATAGAGGAGGTGGTTGGAGTTGTTGAAAGATTATGATATCACCATTTTATATCATCCGGGGAAGGCTAATGTGGTGGTCGATGCTTTGAGTACGAAGTCAGCCAGTATGGGCAGTTTGTCTTTCATTCCGGTCGGTGAGAGACCACTTGCTTAGGATGTTCAGGCTTTAGCCAATCAGTTCTTAAGACTGGATGTTTCTGAGCCCGGTCGTTTGTTAGCTTGCATGGTCACTCATTCTTCATTATTGGAGCATATCCGTGATCGGCAGTATGATGATCCCCATTTGTGTATCCTTAGAGACACGCTACAACACGGAGGTGCCAGGCGGGTTACCTTAGATGATGATGGAGTTTTGATATTGCAGGGTCGATTTTGTGTGCCTAATATGGATGGGCTCCGAGAGTTGATTTTAGAGGAGGCCCATAGCTCCCGGTACTCTATTCATCCATGTGCCGCAAAGACGTATCAGGATTTGCGGTATCATTATTGGTGGCGTAGAATGAAGAAGAATATCATTGCATATGTGGCTCGGTGTTTGAATTGTCAGCAGGTTAAGTACGAGCATTAGAGGCCTGGTGGTTTATTTCAGAGGATTGAGCTTCCCGAGTGGAAGTGGGGGCGAATTACTATAGACTTTGTTACTGGACTCCCACAGACTCGGAAGAAGTTCAACGCAGTATGGGTCATTGCTGATAGGGTGACCAAGTTAGCACATTTCATTACTTTGGCAGTCTCTTATTCTTCTGAGAGGTTAGATGAGATCTATATTTAGGAGATTTTTCGCCTTCATGGTGTACCCGTGTCTATCATTTCAGACCGAGGTACGTAGTTTACCTCGCTTTTTCGGACAGCATTTCAGCAAGAGTTGGGCACAGGGTTGAGTTGAGCACAACATTTCATCCCCAGACGGATGGAAAGTCTGAGCGGACTATTAAGATTTTGGAGGATATGCTCCGAGCTTGTGTTATTGACTTTGGAGTCTCGTGGGATCAGTTTTTGCCTTTAGCGTAGTTTGACTATAACAACAGCTACCATTCGAGTATCCAGATGGCTCCATATGAGGCTTTATATAGTCGGCATTTTCGGTCTCCTATTGGATGATTTGAGCCGGGAGAAGCCCGGTTGTTGGGTATGGATCTGGTTTAGGAGGTCTTGGACAAGGTCAGGATTATTCAGGATAGGTTTTGTACAGCTCTGTCTAGCCAAAAGAGCTATGCCGACTGCAAGGCTCGAGATTTGAATTTCATGGTCGGTGAGCAGGTATTGCTTCGAGTGTCACTATGAAGGGCGTGATGACATTTGGGAAGAAGGGCAAGCTTAGCCCTAGGCTCATTGGTCTATTTGAGATTCTTGATCGAGTGGGAGAGGTGGCTTATAGACTTGCATTGCCGACGAGCTGATCAGCCATGCATCTAGTGTTTCATGTGTCCATACTTCGGAAATATCACGGTGATCCATCCCAAGTATTAGATTTCAGCACTGCCCAATTGGAAAAGGACTTGTCTTATGAGGAGGAGCCGGTGGCTATTCTAAACCTGCAGTTTCGTCAGTTAAGGTCGAAGAGTTTTCCTTCTGTTCATGCTCAATGGATGGGTCAGCCTCCTGAGGCATCAACCTGGGAGTCCGAGTCCGATATGCAGAGCCATTATCCCCATCTTTTTCCTGGTTCAGGTATTTCCTTCTTATATCCGTTCGAGTACGAACGGTTGATTTAGAGGTAGAGGATGTGATGACCCAAAAGGTCATCACTTATTTTTAAATTTAATTATGTGTTTCCGAGGCCTTGAAAACCTCTTTTAGCTTTGCCTTGACTTGCATGCACATTCCGGGTGCGTAGCCGTAAAGCTTAAATATGAAAAACTATGAAAAATGGTAAAAATTTGTTTATAAATGAGTTATTTTGACTTCCATCGATGTTTTGGGTAAACAGATCCGGACCCATGATTTGACGGTCTCGGAAGGTCCGTAGGAAAATATGGGACTTGGGTGTATGCCCGGAATTGAATTCCAAGGTCCCAAGCCCGAGAAATAAATTTTTAAAAGAAATTATTTTCTAAAATTATTTAAGGAAATTGGAAATGAAATTTGATTAGAACATGTTAGTATCGGGCCCGTATTTTGGTTCCGGCGCTCGGTACAGGTTCTATATATGATTTAAGATGTTTTATCAATTTTGATGAAAAATGGATATCACTTGACGTGATTTGGACCTAAATTGCTAAAGTTGATGTTTTATGAAGTTTGAGAAAAATACTTTGATTTTGAGGTTTAATTTGTTGTCATTGAGGTTATTTTGGCGATTTGATCGCATGAATAAGTTCGCATGATGTTGTTAAGTTAGTATGTATGTTTGGTTAGGAGGCCCGAAGGCTCGGGTGTATTTCGGATATGTTTCGGAAGGTTTTGAACTTAAGAAAAATTGAAGAAAAAACCGCAGATCTGGTATTCTGGTACTTTCTTCTTTGCGTTCTCCGGAGAACCCACGCGAACGCGAAGCTTTAATTTTGTCAAAGGAAAATCCTACTATACGAACGCGTAGCCCAGGTCGCGAACGCGAGGCAGAGAGGGGGTCATCCCTTCGCGAACGTGAGCCTGGCCACGCGAATGCAAAGGACAAAGTGGGCCTGGGCAGGGGTGAGGAAATTTCCCTATGCGAACGCGGTCCTTTGAACGCGAATGCGAGGCTCGAGCAGTTCCTACTTAGTGAACGCAAAGGCTTATGCAGCCTGACCCATCACGAACGCGAAGGGTCTATCGCGAACGTGATGCACATTTTTGCCTAGTTATTTTAAAGACCCAAAAATAGAACACTTACGGTATTTTATAAGAATTTCACAAACCTCTTCTTCTTCAAATCTTTTAGGCGATTTTTGAAGCAATTCTTCACTATAATCTCTTGGGTAAGTAATCCTTAACTCATTTTCCTTAATTTCCATTAACACCCATTAGATTTCTAGGCTTAAATCATGTTAATAAGGTAGAAAATTAGAGATTTGGTTAGAGTTAGGGCTTTTTGATTAATTGTGATTCAGACCTCGTTTTGGGGTCGAATTCTGAAAATAATTATATATATGGGCTCGTGGGTGAATGGGTGATTTAATTTTGGTCTGAACCTCGTATTTTGACCAAGCGGGCCCGGGGTCGATTTTTGGATTTTGGGAAGAATGATTAAAAAGCTATAAATTAGCATTGAAATTGGATTGTTTAGCATTAATTGATGTTATTAAATCGATTATGCATAGATACGATGTGTTGGAGCCTAATTCGAAAGGAAAGGCGGTTTTTGAGGATTGAGTTAGCCGTGGAAGTTCGAGGTAAGTGTCTGGTCTGACCTTAGCTTGAGGGATTAGAGTTGTGTCCTATTTGCTAATTCCTTCTTGTTGAGTACGATGTATAGGCATGGTGACGGGTATCTATGCGTTGGTGTCGAGCATGACCGTGAGTCTTAAGTTGATAGATTTTGTGTATTTAAATGTTAGATTTTGTGTATATAAACTGCACAGGTTTATTTGGAGTCTGGTCCTAGCCTCGTCACTACCTTACCGAGGTTAGGCCAGGCAATTACTAGTACATGGGGTCGGTTGTGCTGATACTATACTCTGCACTCTGTGCAGATACCGGAGCACACTTGATCAGCAGCAGTGGGGGAGCCAACCTTCAGTCTATCAAGACAGCGAGGTAGAACTACATGCATCCGCAGGCCCTGGCGTCTCCTCTATCTTATATTATATTTTTTATCACTTGTATCCGAGACAGACGGTGTTTCTTTCTTTCAGACTTTTCTACGTAGTAATCATAGTTAGTCCATGAATGTTGTGACACCGATTTCTGGTAGAGACATATGTCGGCTATTCCTTTCTTTCGTACGATTTTGCTATTATAATTGTTTAAGTCTTTCGCTTATTTTCACATTCTGCTATTATTTGATGGTTGATCACTTGTTAAGTTAATTGGTTAAAATGGGCTAAAATAAAAAGAACTTGAATTTTTCGCATTTTGTGGCTTGCCTAGCTTCTATAAGTAGGTGCCATCATGATTCTCGAGGGTGAAAATCTGGGTCGTGACAAGTTATTTCATATGAATATAGAAATCCAATAAATGCAACGTTTAATGCTCGTGTTTGTAGTGATGATGATGAGGAAGATGATGATCACCTTACAAATAAGGATTTGACTAATGTTAAAATTCTTATCAACTTGCCTTAGATCATGCTAGACCAAATATTCCAACTCCTTCTTCGTGTAGTTCTCAATTATCTAAAAGAACTGTGGGCCTAAAATCACTTGGTTATTGGACGAAGTTCAGGGGTTCTCGAAGTGATAATATTGGTAATAGTTCACAACTAAATAATTTTCAAGTTTATTTGCCGCAGGGACTTGAATCAGAGAATCCCGACGGCTTCTTTGATGTTTTGAAATGGTGGAAGGACAAAGAAAAATACTATCCGGTTCTTTCAAGAATGGCTCAAGATATTTTAAGTATTCAAGCTTCAACATTGGAATTGGAGAGCGCTTTCAGTCAAGCAAGACTTCAAATCGGTGATCATAGAGCTTTATGAAGGAGAGCTTGGAAAAATCAGTACTCTTCAGAGATTGGATCCATTCGGAAAGGAGAACTTTTAGACTTGCTGAATCACAACCGGAGATAGGCGAAGAGTATGAAGAAATGTTAGCAGAACTTGCGGAGAATGCTGCTTCACCCGGAAGCGGTGATGAACAAGCTTTTTTTCCGCCACCACCGACGGAAAGTCCTCCGAACCTTGAAGGATTTATGAGATTTGTTAGAGATAATATGTAGACTAATATGTAACTTGTATTTTGGCACATCTTAATTATTTTTTTCCTTTTAATGGTGGTATTAGCACCTTGTTGTGCTCATTTCATTTGGGGGAGGAAGACTAAGAAAGATATTGCCATTTTTTGTTAATGTCGTAATAATAAAAATTATAAGACATTCCCTTGAATATTTTTTTATAAATTTTTTGTGTTTAAATTTGAATTAGAAGATTTAAGTCACAATTATATAATATAATTTACAAAAAATTACCTTAGATAAAAAAATTCAAAAAAAAAAATGCCCGAAATACTTAGGCCCGTTTAGGCCAGTGGGCCCACCCCATTTAGCCCGGGACCATGTGGGCTTAGTCCCACAATGGGCCGGTTCCACCCTCTAGGACCGTTAAGCCCGGGACCGTTTGGCCCGGGACCGCTTGGGCCCGGCCTGCCAGAGCCCAGGACCGTTTGGTCCGACCCGTTTAGCTCATTTAGGCCTGACACAGGACCACAATACAACCTTTCTAAATAAGAAGAAAGTAGAGAACGCAGTATATATCTTAAAATAAGAATAAAATTAAAACTTATGTTGGATTTTAAATATTTGGTATTCTTGAAACTATTATAATATCATAAAAATAGGGTTTTTTTTCTTATTAAAATACATAGAGAACTAAAAGTTGTGGTGAGTATTAGTGTTCAACATTTTGAAAGTAATACTTTCTTATTTTTTATTTAGTATTCTATATCTATATCTATATATTATATAAAGTTAGTCATAGTTAAGGTGACGTGATATCCTCTTAGGCCAAGAGTCAATTTGATAATATTATGATAATATAGAAAAACTTTTCCAAGTAATAATATCATGTGATTTGTATATTTTATGTTCTCTAGTTGAAAAATATTTCTATTAGTTTGAAGATGGTGAGTCTATAATTGTATAGGATCATATGTACTATAATTCTTTACAATGATTTATTATATGAGAGGCTATGCCCATTGAATAATTTCTTATGCATGGATATGTTATCCAAAAATATTGAGCACCAAGTAGATAACCTAAATTGAGATCCAATCCTCTTGAATAAAAAATGTCCCCCTTATCACTCTTGTTGCAGACGACTTAACCTTAATGGGTCGTGCTAATCACAAAACTGTCACTACTATGAGGAATAGTATGGAATTTTTTTTTTGGACATGAAGATTAGTAAGGATTTTGGCAACTGCCTAGGTTTTTCAATGCTTAGTAACCAACCCAGATACAAAGATTTTCTGCCTATAATTGGCAAAATGCGGGCTAGGCTCAATATTTGGAATGCCATATGGCTCAGCACGGCAGGAAGGTGCACTCTCATAATATCAACTCTAAGCACAATACCAAATCACCAAATGCAACTCTCAATGCTCCCTATTAGGACTCTAAAGGAAATCGATATGGTCCAAAGAGATTTCCTATAGGGAACTACAACGGAAAAAAAGAAAATGCACTTAATAGGCTGGAATGTGGTTACACTCCCTAAGGACATTGGGGGATAGGTATTAGGAAAGCTAAGTCTAAAAAAATTTCCCTTCTGACTAGCCTTGTTTGGAGGCTTCTTAATGACCCATCCTCTCTTTAGGAGCGAGCCCTCACTAGCCTATATGGTCATACGAAGTCCACTAAGGAGGGACCAATACTTGAAAAAGCCTTCTAAAGGGCTGGAAATTTTCTCAACAAAATATAAGATGGCCAGTGAGAAATCAACCTAACATGTCCATATGGGACATCAACTGGATTCCTAATTATGGTAAGCTAAGAGAAAATTTCATAGGCCCCCTCACAAATAATGAGATTGATTTAAGATCAAAAGACATCCAAATTGACAATAAATGGGATCTAGCTCATATCTCCTTCGAACTACCTCAAAATATTATTAATAGCATTCACTCCCTAACCACAACCTCCACACACACTAGCAAACTTATATGGAGTATAAATACTAGTGGGATATTCACAACTTCCTCATACTATAAATTAATTGACACACAAGCTCAAACTAGTAAAGATTTTGCATGGATATGGGGCATAAAATGCCTAGGAAAATTCAGTTTTTCATGTGAAAATGTTACCACTCATGATTACCTACCAGGGACTACCTAGGGAAAATTGGTATCAACATTGATACAACCTTTTCAATTTGCAAAAATATGGAAGAGTTCCTACTTCATATTTTTTGGGAATGCAAGGTGGCAAAATTTTTTTGGAGATCTATAGGGGTGTCCTTTTCTAACCCTATGCCAAATGAGCACTGGGTCGACTTCCTTCGTAAAAAAACACCTCATATACTGACTAAGTTCATCACATAGGAAGATGTTTTCCTTTTTGCAATTTGGGCTATTTGGAAAAAACAGGAATGAAAACAATGTTAATAATACTAATCTTACTATTAATACTACGAAAGTGTTTCAACAAACGCTTGAATAATATTTGCTCACATCTAAGCCCACTACTAGTAATATTCCTATAAAGGTGAAGATAAAATGGCACCCGCCTCCAAGGAAGTGGTAGAAGTTTAACTTCGATGGTGCTTTCAACAATGACTGCCTGCATGGATGAATCAGAGGAATCATACGCAACAACAAAGGAGAGTGGATGTTGGGTTACTATGTGAAGTGTCAAATAATATCACATATACATGCAGAACTACTAGCTCTTCGGCAGGCACTTCAAACAATTATCAAGGAGAAGATCACCCCATGTGAACTAGAGACAGATGCCACAGAGGTGATTCATTTTTAGAAGAAGATTATCCTACTTACAGTGATTTAATTTATGAATGCAGGTGCTTAATGGGGAGGGCAATGGAGCAGTGGGAGATCATAATGAAGCACAACTTTCATGAAGGAAACATGGTAGAACACAAGATGGCCAAGGAAGCTCTAGAGTACCCTAGCTATAATATAACCCTTTATTTTGTTAAACCACCTAACTTTGCAATGGATGTGTATTGTAAGGACCAGGAAAGTTGTAACTATATTCGGTCGTGTAGTATGTATGCATGCAACACTCTAGCATCTCTAGGAAATGACAATGCCCTATATGGCATGGCTCAACTATGTACTAATGGCATCTCTACGGGTCTTGTACCCTAGTACTTGCCTGCTTTATTATTATTAATATTAATATAAATATCTTTTTCCTTAAAAAAAAAAAAGGATCAGAAACTTTACTAACAATTTTCATAGTCATTGTTTGCTTCAATTTTTTCATGTGATGCAAAATTAAAGTATAAAGAATAAAATGAATTTTATTTAAAATCTAATCTATTTTGACTTGGATCGAATATTAAAAAAAGGTTAGTTTTTGATGCAACTTTTTATGATCGCGCGCGCGAATAAATTGACTAGTATTCAAATAATAACGTAACGAGAAATGCCATTTTCTTATGATACATGAAAGTCATTACATTCATTTCTTATTTCTTACTATTTATAAAATCAACCTATTTCAAACCCAAAGGACAAGTTGGAGATTAAAACAACGACCTATATGTGAAACATTACTTCTATCAAATAGTATTCAAATAATAACGTAACGAGAAATGCCATTTTCTTATGATACATGAAAGTCATTACATTCATTTCTTATTTCTTACTATTTATAAAATCAACATATTTCAAACCCAAAGGACAAGTTAGAGATTAAAACAATGACCTATATGTGAAACATTACTACTATCAAATTGTTCCAACACGCTTTGCATCTTTACCCTTGTCAGTTGTCACGATTTGAGTCTTTTGCTTTTTATTATTTAAGAAATTAAATGGAAGCATTAAGAATCTAATTTGTGCTAGGAAATAGGCTATATTTTTAGTTATACGCGGATTGACTTATTTGAAATGCTAGTGAACTGCAATTACCACAGAAGTTGTGTTCGTTCCAAAATATGAAATGAAATCATTTACTATAGAGTGCTTTGACCGCTCATTTATCCTGGTCCCTTTCACATAGTAAACATATACACCTATGATTTTTTAGTCTTTGACACACCCCTTAAGAAAGTACGAATTCCTACATAAAAAAAGATATATTTACTAAATTATCCTTAGTTAATTGTTATCCTGACACATTGAGATATGTAAATAATGGTAAATTTTGGAAAATTAAAATTAATTCCTTCTTGATTTTGTAAAAGAACACTTATGTTGGACCAAAATAAAAAGATAAAAAAGTCACTTATTGTGAACCGGAGGGAGTAGTTTGTTAGGCTAACTTCTTACTTTAATTTCCTTTAATTAGGTTAATTTATTCTCACTGAATGACTTCGCATTCTGGTTAAATGCTGATTCCCTTGTCTTACTATACCAAAACTTCTACTCCTCCCGGTTATTTTTACGTGTCCACTATTTTAAAAATAAATTTTTAATTTTACTTGTCCATTTTCGCATATCAAGAGAAAAATAATATTTTTTTTTCTGATTGCCCTTAGCATTAATTACTCATTCCAAATTATTTTCTAAATCAATTAAGACTATACACCATTTAATATAGGTATCCTGGTAAATTATACACTGTATTTATCATTTTTAAGGAGTATGCAACATCAATAGTGAACAAATAAAGTGAAGGGAGGGAGTAGTTAAACTTGTCGATTTTCGATTTGTCATCATTTTTTATTTTATGTCAAACTCCTACTTGGTAGGTCAACTATTACATTCTTTTTAGGCGGGGGACTTGCAGTCGTATCCTATATTTGTGACACTCTTTAATTTGTACCCTAATTTTAAAAATTATTGATTTGGTAGCCATCTGACAAAAAATACGTAATAATATGACAATTACAAAAAATTTAAAACCTTTATCACGTAGTAATCGCGTGGTCTACAACCTCATTCGTGAAAAAAGACCTCCTCCTCTCCTCTCCTCTCCTCTCAGCAGCTTTATCCAAAATTAGAAACTTATCCAGATTCATCTTCAGAATCACACTTGCATGAAGTAGTTTCACGTTGAAGCTAAAACTTCATGCTAATGTAGCATGAAGTTTTTTCATGTTTAAGCTAAAACTTCATGCTAATAGAGCATAAAGTTGTTTCACATTGAAGCTAAAACTTCATGCAAATGCATGGTGAAGTTATATATCATGCAGTCTACAGTTATATAAGCATTTGAGGTGACCGAAATGTTCCATCAGTTTGTTTCCCCAAACCATTAATGCTATCCAGTGATGGTCGGCCATTAGTGCCACCAAACCATCCTCGTGAATCTATAAATATAGGTTCCCCATTTGAATAAAACTTTACTTTCATCTTCACCAAGTTTCCTAAGTCTTTTCCTCTCTCCATCTCTTCTCTTTCACCGTCCGTCGATTCAATCTTTTAGATAAAAATACCAATTTTCATCGATTTTCACTTCCTCTTACCTGTAACAATGGCAAAAACTTCCAAGACCATCCCGCAAAAGGAGAAATCTTCTTCCTCTTCTTCCCGGCCGGCCGTCGACAAAACGCCGGTGGAATTGCCCCTTCACGAAATTGTTCCCAGGCCCTTGTGTCCTAAAAAATAACTTCAAAGTCGAGAACCCTTCGTCTGTCCCTAGCCGATATGAACACGTATCGAGGTATATTTGCTCGATAACACCAAAACAACTCGAAGTTGGGAATAAAGACTGCAACTGTGGGTCCTAGGTTTCCCTCAGCCAGGTGGATCCCTTGTTCTGGTGCATAGTGATTATGCTCTGCTTCTTCTCGTGTAAGGCCGAGGGGATGGAATTCACTCTCATCCACCTCATACGGTTGTATCAACCTCGACTTTATCAAGGATTAATCAAGCTTCAAGGACGATCTTCAAAGTCCTTTTTTGCAAGTAACAACGAGGAAAAGGATCAAGGTTGGATGAGCCGGTTCGTGCAGATACAGACCTGCGACCTTATCACCGAGGAGGAATTGCCGTTCCCCGAGAAGTGGAACCCTAATCGTAAGTACTAGCCATTAATCTTTGTACTTTATTTTTTGCTTCGTGTAACACTTCCATCTATTATGCATCAGTTGCTTGGATGCCTCACGTAGTCCTCATCCTTGAAGACTGGGTTCAGAAGCTGGCTGCAACTTCTTCCCATGCCGAGCGCTGCTGGCATAACTTGGCAAGGGCCAGATAAGAGGCTAAAAATCATGGTAAGTTTGTCTTGTATGCTTACGATGTACTTTTCTGAAACATTTCCTTTCACACATAATCAACTCCCTTTTATGCAAGCCTCGGGGACATTCCTGAATTCAGGTTAGTCCCGCCTAGGGAAGAGGTCGTTCCCAAACCGGCCAAGGACAAGAAGAGGAGAAGGACCTCGCCTTCTGATACCCCGGAGCCTAAGAAGAGTAGGGCTCGTAAGCCGAAAGGCGACTCTGCTTCTCTATCATTTGGTGTACCCCAAAAGCTACAAGATAAAGAGGAGGAGGGGGAGGATGTCGGTTGTGAGCTGGTGCCTCAAAAGAGGGGGAGCATCGAAGCTTCAACAGCGGCTAGACCGGTGATGGCTGAGGAGAGTCATTCTGGGATCGAGAATATCTCGGAAGGTACTCCGAGAAAAGCCCCCGAGTCATCGAGGATAAAAGATACCTTCTGCCGTGATAAACAAATAGCAAGTGTGCCTGAAGGGTCTTGTTCTAGGGCTCTTCAAAAGGGAGAGACGCCCTAAGTGACTCGCTTAGGGCATTTAATATTGATGATTCGTCGTCCGGCCTGGAATTCTCTGAAGGGTAGTTTTGGGAGGCTCGTTCCTTAGAGACCCCTGATGTGGGAATGATCCATGATGGGGAAGATATATTTTGAGGCTACCTTGCGGGAATCGACGATGTTTCCAACCTGGATGCGTCGATGTTTTGACGAGGCCCGTTGTCTCCTGAACCAAGTAAACTTCATTCCTTATTATTACATTTGCTTTTATCTCCTCCTTGTTAATTTCTTTCCTTTCTCCATAAGATGTGGTGCTTTATTGGGAAGCGTTTAACAAGTTCCAAGCCGAGTTGAGCCGGTGTGAAACCAATCCCAAAAGGCATATTGAGGAGAGAGATGCCCTCAAACGCCTCTATGTGCAGAAAGAAGAGGAGCTTAGAGACTTCCGAGCTGAATTGGCTCAGGCTCGTAAGGAAGAGGCCGAGCTAGATGCGCAGGTAACTATCCTTTTGAAAGAGTACGGTCTCGACTCAACTGTGGAAGCTAATACTTTACTATCTTTACTACAGCAAAAGCTGGAAAGGATAGAGCTGCTCCAAGGGAAAGTTGATTTGGTCAAAGTCGACTGCGATCGGTGGAAGGAGAACATGGACCACCTTGCTGTGGAGAAAGAGGCTGCCATGGACAAATTGTCATCGATTGAGGTCCAACTTCAGGGCGTCAAAGAGAAAACTTTAGCCCAGGCCAAAAGGATCGAAGAGCTCGAAGTCGAGCTTGCTGAGGCCAAAGAAGAGGTCGGGAAGACGAAGATCGCGGCTGATAAGTCGATAGCTGTGTATTTGGTCGATACCGAGGCTACTCAGGCACAACTAAGGGAAGCTTCCAATCGAGAGCAATGGAGCAATGACTTGGCGACGTGCCAATGCCATAGGGAGACCCTCGAGGAAATCCATGCTCGAGGTTTTGACCTCTCTAAAGAGATAGCTCAAGCCAAGGCGCTTGAAGCTGATACCAGGTTATTTGTCTCCTCCGATGATGATGATGACGATGAGGGCAGCCAAGGCGAATCCTATAACGACGAGGGGTCCGAAGGAGAAGCTTTCCCCGAGGGAGAAACCATCCCCCGACATAGTTAGGATTTTTTTACTTTTCTTTTTCTTTTTGTAATACCTCTGTCAGTCTCTTGTACATATCCTTCTTCTTCAATTTACTCCTTTCGTTTCAATTTATGTGAACCTATTTCCTTTTTAGTCTGTGCCAAAAAGAATGACCCCTTTCCTTATTTGGAAACAATTTACCTTTACAGAATGATTTATAGCCACACAAAATATATGTGACTCATTTTACACCACAAGATCAAAAGTCTTCTCTCTTTTCTTAAACTCCGTGCCCAGTCAAATGGGTTCACATAAATTGAAACGGAGGGAGTATAAAAGAAAATTTCTCTTGAATGCCTTATCAATTTTTGTAAACATGTTTTTTGCCTTGTAAAATTTTCAACACAACCTTATACTTCGAACGATGCGTTCAAGACTTTGGTTTTGGGTGACTTCCTCGAAGTCACCATGGCCGAGTTCGAATAAGGTTCGAACTCGAGGCATAAGCCCTTTAGGGTCTGTGTCAGATAATGGTGATTCCCTAAGCCATATTCAAGTTATTTTTTATTTGGTCTCGGTGTCAAACCCTTGGGTTCGGATGGAGTAAGAACAAGATCTCTCTAAGTGTATTGGCCCTTAAGTTCTTTAGATTGGGACGATATGGCCTCTAAAAGATAGATGTTATTCCCCTCTTTCGACTTAAAATACTTAGTGAATTTTTTTTTTATACCTTAGCATGTGTTTTTTACCCATTGGGTTTCTTTAGGGTTCGATGTCTATTGAAACCCCTCTGTTTTTTGTGCCTTAGTGTGTTAAGATAATTGGATATCTCTTAAGGTTTTTTGAGAGCTGATTTTAACAAAGCCCTTTTAATTATTTGCCGAGGGTAGCCTTTTTTAACAGGTTTTTCAAAGAATTTGAAGGCCTGTTGTGATTGTGGGATTCGGACGTCTCTGAGCCGCAATAATTTGGCCGTAGCCTTTGGGTATGCCTCTTGGGCTTATTTCCCAATAACACTTAGAACTTGCTCGAAGTGTTAGTCCCCGAGAATGATGGCCTTGGCCTATAGATCGAGGGGTGCCTCTTTGAGGTCTTATGAATTCGAGTTTAGACAACTCGAATACGTTGATCGTCGATGACAGTCACTGAGTGTTCGAGGTATATTTGCACTTGGACCTCAAGCCATTTCTCATAAAATCATAAGCACAGAACTCGTATAGTAGAAGGTTTTCTTTGAGACACATAATGTTTGATATAGAAAGAATGCTTATTGAAATAATTTATACATGCATACATGTTTTTACATTAGGGCTTGACTAAACTATATGGACACAGTTCATTCGACTGTTTGGCCCATTACAAAGTTTCCCTATCGAGACCCTTCGACATAAAGTATTTTCCTCAAAAATATAATCTCCGGGGGTGATGCCCTCAGTATTCGAGGTTGATTGAAAAGAAGCCTTGGATACTATTGAATTTTTCTCAGGTAGCACATGATTGTTGCCCCGTTAAAAACCTTGCCAGAAAAACCCATTTAGGATAAAAACCGATCTAAGGGAAAAAGAGTGCAACGCGTGCTTTATAACCAAAGGTCCTCGTGTTGAAAAGTTTCTCGACATCCTCAATCGAACACCTGAAATAAGTTAGTATCAAATACAAATGGAAAAGTGGGAAAGTCATACCTTATCAATAACATCACTTGAGGAGTGATACATTTCAATTTTCTGGCAATTGTTCGCCTTCCAATGTGCAAAGTTTATAAGAACCTTTTCTGATGACGCCGAGGACCCGGTATGGTCCTTCCCAATTTGGGCCTAGTTTCCCTTCGTTTGGGTCTCGAGTGTTCAGGGCGACTTTCATTAAAATTAAGTCCTTGATTCTGAAGTGGCGAAGGTTGGTTCTTCTATTATAATATCTCTCAATTCTTTATTTTTGCGCAGCCATCCAAACGAGCGCAACTTCTCGTTTTTCATCCAATAGCTCGAGGCTAGTATTCACAGCCTCGTGCTTTGATTCTTCCGTCGTATGTCAAAATCTAGTGCTAGGTTCCCCAATTTTGACTGGAATCAAGGTCTCAGGGTCGTATACTAAGGAGAATGGGGTTGCCTCCGTACTTGAATTTAATATTGTTCGATATGCCCAAAGGACTTCGGGTAACATTTCTTTCCACTTTCCCTTAGCGTCGTTCAACTTTTTCTTTAAGTTTTGAATGATAGTCTTGTTTTTCAATTCGGCCTGTCCGTTCCCACTAGAATTATACGGTGTTGATAATATCCTTTTTATTTTGTGGTCCTCGAGGAATTTTGTTTCCTATCAACCTATAAATTGTTTTCCATTGTCATATTATTTCGGCGGTCATCCCAAATCGACATACGATGTGATCTCAGATGAAGTCTATAACCTCTTTCTCTCTTACTTTCTCGAATGCCTAGGCTTCAACCCATTTAGAGAAAGAGTCAGTCATAAATAAATTGAACTTAGCTTTACCTGGGGCCGTTAGCAGAGGGCCGATGATATCTATACCCCATTTCATGAATGGCCACGGGGATAGAACTGAGTGAAGTTGTTCTCCGCACTGATGGATCATTGGTGCAAACCTTTGACATTTATCAGATTTTCAAACAAACTCCTTAGTAACTTTTTCCATGTTATCCTATTAGTATCCTTCTCTAATAATTTTATGAATCAACGATTTGGCACCGGAGTGGTTCCCACAGGTGCCTTCGTGGACCTCTCGTAAAACATAATCGGTGTCTCCTAGTCATAAACATACTGCCAATGGTCCATCAAATGTCCTTCTGTATAATGTTCCATCTTCATCTAATGTAAATCGATCAACTTTGGTTCATAGGGCCCTCGACTATTTAGGATCTGATAGGAACTTTCCGTTCTTCAAGTATTCAATATACTTATTCCTCCAATCACAGGTCAAGCTTGTAGAGTTTATCTCGGCATGACCTTCCTCAATCACAGATCTTGAGAGTTGAAATACAGTCCCCGAGATGATCTCATCTTCCTCGGCCGACGAACCCAGATTTGCTAGTGCATCGGCTTACTATTTTTTTCTCAAGGTACATGTTGTAAAGTCCATTCCTTGATACAGTGCAAAGTTACCTGTAGCTTGTCAAAAAACCTTTGAATTTTATCCTCTCGAACTTCGAAGGTTTTGTTTACTTGGTTCACCACCAGTAAAGAGTCACACTTGGCTTCAACGACTTCTGCTCCCAAGCTTTTAGTTAGATCGAGACATGAAATCATTGCCTCATACTCGGCCTCATTATTAGTTAACCTAGAAGTTTTGATAGACTTCCTAATAGTGCTACCTATGGGTGGCTTCAAAACGATGCCTAACCCGGACCCTTTCACATTCGAAGCACCGTTTGTGAAAAGGGCCCACATCCCCGAAGATGTACCTGATTTTATTAAAAATTTCTTTTCAACTTCGGGTACGAGGGTTGGTGTAAAATTGGCCACGAAGTCCGCCAAAATTTGGGGCTTGATGGACATTTGAAGTTGATACTCGATAACTTACCCACCGAGTTCGACGGCCCATTTGGCTAATTGGCCCGATAGTTCAGGCTTGTGCAAAATATTACGAAGTGGATAAGTGGTTAACACGTATATGGGGTGATATTGAAAGTATGGCTTTTACTTTCTAGAGGCTCTTATCAGTGCAAGTGCCAATTTCCCTAAGTGTGGATATCTAGTTTCTGCTTCTCCTAGGGTTCGACTTACATAATAAACAAAAAATTGCGTACCTTGATTTTCTTGAACTAGGGCATCACTTACCGCGATTTCCAATACTGCCAAGTACAAGTAAAGTTTCTCATCTGCCTTTAGAGTGTGAAGCAGTGGTGGGCTCGATAGGTATAACTTTAATTCCTCTAATTCTTATTAGCATTCCAGGGTCCAGGTGAAATCATTCTTCTTTTTGAGTAGAGAGAAAAATTTGTGGCTTCGATCCGATGATCGCAAGATGAATCGGCCTAAAGATGCTATCTGTCCATTTAGCCTCTGCATGACTTCTACACTATCCACGACAGTAATGTCTTCGATGGCCTTGATTTCATCGGGTTGATCTCAATTCCCCGATTTGATACCATGATGTCCAAGAATTTGCCCAAACCGACCCCGAAAGCACATTTCTTAGGGCTGAGCTTCATGTTATATTTCCTCAAAATCTTGAACGTTTCCTGCAAATGAGACAAATGGTCCTCTGCGCGCAGGGACTTAACTAGCATGTCATCGATATAAACTTCCATTGACTTACCTATTTGTTCTTTGAACATTTTATTTACTAGGCGTTAGTAAGTAGCTCCAGCATTTATTATCCCGAATGGCATTAAGTTATAGAATTATGTTCCATACTTGGTGATAAATAAAGTCTTTTCCTAGTCTTTGGGGTTCATTTAAATTTGATTATACCCCGAATAGGCGTCGAGAAAGGTAAGGATGTCGTGGCCAGCCGTGGCGTCGATCATGCGATCAATGTTAGGCAGTTGAAAAGAATCTTTGGGGCATGCCTTGTTTAAATCCTTATAATCTACACACATTCCAAGTTGCTCCATGACCCTCGATCATATGATATTCGCCGAGCTACCTGGATCCACTAAAACACACGTAACTTGAACTTCTTTTAGTAAGATAGAAATCACCAGAGAATCATTGTGTGGATGAGAAATGCCTTCTACTTCTTTGTCATTGAATGATAAGGAGCTTTTGGGCACATAATCTCGGGTTCATTTTTTCCTAGTGATTGATACCTTGGTGCGTTTGAATATGGGTCCCTATGGAATGTCGACCCCACCGAAGATCATATGAATGACATGCTGGGGTTCCTGGTGTTCATTTTTCCTATTGGCATCCCCTTCTCTAAAATAATTCTTGGCTCGATCACTGAAGAACTCTTAAAGGTGGCCCTCATTGAATAGACGGGCTACGTCCTCCCTCAACTATCTGCAAACCTTGGTCTTGTGACCATGCGTGCCATGATACTTGCACATCAAATTTGGTTTTCTTTGGGAAGGATCGGTCTGTATGGGTCTGGGCCACCTAGTATCTTTGATCTTTTTAATTGCCGATACAATGCCCGATGCATCGATGCTAAAGTTATATTTTGATAACCAAGTTGCTTCTACGGGATCGACATGCTTATCAAAACCACTTTTGCTCATAAGTCCGGGGGAATTCTATCCTCGATCACTTCTTCGATCGTTTCGGGCGGAATTGCATCCTGAACTATTGTTCCTTCGATCTATGGTATATGGTTGATATCATTCTCTATTCGACCTCGCCTCCCTTTCAACATCCCTCGGGGTTTTAACTGCTAACCTATTTGGATGTACTAAACCAGAAGGGGCTCCTAATTTGTCGCCCTCTATCCGATCTGTTATTGATATCGATTGTGCACATCTGCCCAAGTTACAACTGGATACTCGACCAAATTCTGTTTCAATTATCGTGATGCTATCAAACTCTGCTCTTTCAACACTTGGGTGAAAGCTTGAATGGCCCAATCATCTGTGACCGGTAGCAATTCCATGCATTCTTTTGAAATCAGGATACGAACTCCCTCAGCATTTCGCTATCCCTTTGTCTTATCTTGAAACGTCCGATTTTCTTGTTGCGACCTTTATGGCCCCGACGTGTGCCTTCATGAAAGAATCGATGGATTTTGGTGGCAAGTTGTGATACCAAATCATTGCTCTCTTTTATAAAGTTTCCACAAATTTTTTCAACAAAACGGACTCGATCTCATTATCATCTAAGTCATTTCCCTTTATTCTGCATGTGTACGAAGTGATGTGATCATTAGGATCGGTGGTCTCATTGTATTTAGGTATATCCGGCATATAGAACTTCTTGGGAATAAGATTCGGAGCTGCACTCCGAAGAAAAGGCTTCTGCACGAACTTTTTCGAATCCAACCCCTTTAGGATCGGGGGTGCCCCCGGTATATGATCAACCAGGAGTTGTATGTTTCTATTTTTTTATCATTGTCTTCAATCTTCTTCTCTCCTGAGTTAATTCTTTTGGTGAGCTCCTCAAGCATTTTCATTATTGCAGGATCAGTCTCTGATTCGTTCTCATTCGTCCTTTCTGGCACTGGCTCAGTACAACAAGTGATTTCTGGCCCGACCCCACTTGGAGTCCTGTGTTGATTTTGCAATTAAGCAATAGTGGCATGCTGAGCATGTAGTATCTCGAATATCACCTGGAGACTAACTCCTCTGTCTCATCTTCCCTGCGTACCTTGACAACCAGATCGGCCTTACTTCCGTACACTCCATTCGAGGTCCACGCCTAGGTCCGCATTTAAAGAACCGTGTGAACTAATATCGATAGTATCGGCAACCGGTGCTCCTCCGAGATTAGGCAATGGCACCCCGGCTCCTGGAGCAATTACATTGTCATTTTCCCTATGAGATCCTAGGCCCTAACCTGAGAGCAAAAATATTTGACAAGAACAAGTGTAAAATAACGTGTGTTATTAGAATCAGCCCTAAAACAATCGCTATTATCCTTAGCCCTACAGTGGGTGCAAAACTGTTTACCGTAAAATTCGATTAACAATTAAACTTGTATTGTGGTTTTAAGGATATGTAATTGATGTGTGCCTATAATTTCATAGTTTCTTACATTATGTGCCTTGTATTTTACATGCTTTAATGATAAATTACACTTTATTTGCATGCAATAGAGTCCATTTTATGTGTAGGTGAATTGGAGATGAAAGTAGAGAAAAAGGGATACTTAAACGTTGAAAGTATGCTAGAGAACAGTGAAAAAGAGAGGCCAGGCAAAGGCCAGCTCAACAAGGCTTTAGCCTGGCTAGGCCAGCAAAGGCTAGGCTGAACCAGGCTTTAGCTTGGCTAGGCCAGGCTAAACCAGGCTTTAGCCTGGCGAGGCCATCAAAAGGCCAGGCTCAGGTTGGCGACGCCAGGCCTGAGGCCAGGTCCAGTCCGAGTTTTGAAGATTTAATTCATCTCTTGGTTTGACTAGGACTTGGCCTACACGTTTAGGTCTTTTTCTACATATATAAATCGACCTAAAAATGTCACTTTTGACATTCTTTAGACAAACGACAGAGAGACCGACATTAGACCGGGGATTTGACCTAAGGAGGCAATAACACACTAGGAGCAAGGCGGAGAATTTTTCTACGAGTTTTTTACTTCCTTCTTCCTATTTCCATTATTAGTTATGAATTCTAGTATTGTAATTATGCATACTAATATGAATAGTTTTTTGTTATCTAGGGTTTTGATGGAACCTTTTGGAGGATGATTTTCCTGTTACGTTAATATAGATTTGTTGTAGCTTTTTCTCTATTTGTTCAACTACGTTTAAATTGTGATTGGTTGAAGAGCTCTCAATTGACTGTGCCTATTTAGTGTGTATTAGTCTGGAAAGAGTGCATATTTAGGTAGTTATTGTAAAACATCACTGCTAACGTATATGAGGGATCAATATGAAGGGTTTAAAGGTGGGATTAGGGATAACGAAACCTTAGTGCGATTTGAGTGAGCCGTATTTAATGCCAGCTAGAGTAATTTGGGAGAATATGTCTAGTAAATTAAGGCAATTACTCGGGAGAGAGTAACGATTGTCTAAGTGATCATGATTGATAGAGAAAACTTAGGCAAATTTATAGGAAATGTAGCGGAAAGAATTCCGACAATAGGAGAAATCATAACTCTAGACCTCCTTAATCTTGTCTCCAACTCGTAGCATCTTTAGTTGTTAATCTACTTCGCTAATTATTTAGTTAATTAGATATAAGAATCTTAATATTTATAACTTAGGAATTGTTCGAGCTTATCTCCTTAGCAATATTGAACAGTTGTAGCAAAGCCTTAGTTCTCTGTATGATTCGACTTCAGTGTTGTAAACTGGATTATATTTGCAACGACCGCTTAGTCTTTTTTATAAGTCATAGTTGAATGTGATCAAATTTTTGTGCCATTGTCGGGGAACTAACGGTATAGCTGTAGGTGTATATATTTCTAGTTTGCAAGTTTGAACTTTTATTTTTGTTTTCTTGTATTTGATTATTTATTTATTTTTATGTTTTTTAGTTTTTGTTTTTGACTTGAGAGACATAGAATCTTGGAATTATGAGAGTTTTGATGCTGGTAATTCTACTTTTGATCCTCCGTATGCATATTGTGGAGGAAACCACCTAGGGCAAAATTATCAAAATATTTTCTAGAGCGAGTTATGTGCACCAACTCAATCTTATGTGTGGAATGTGTGTGATATGTGTGGTAGTCAAGATGGTCACTTTCATGGTTGTGCTTATATTTCTTATCTCCCCCAACCCTTATTATGATGGTTCTACGTTTTCTTGTGAAGCTAATAGGAACAAAGAACCCAGGGATGATGACCTGAAAGAGATCAAAGATATGTTAAAATGTTTCATAGAACTATATGATGAGAAACCACTGCAGATACAAAGGCAAGAGGCAACTATTCACCACTTGGAGGCTCAAGCGAATAAACTAATTGAACCTTGTAAAGTGCAACAAGCTTACATTGTGGATAGTATCCAAGAAGAGCATGAATTGGCTGCATAAATTGCCATTATAATTGAGGATTTAAAAAAAATACAAGGAGATGCTAGTGGAAAAGGCCAGAGTAGAATACCAACAATCAATCGAACTAGATTTTGAGGATGCCGATGTTGTAGAAGAGATACTAGAGTCAACCAAGGATATTGAGGATACATATTTAGTTTACTCTAGTGTCATTGATACTGAGGATGTTAACAATTCCAATGCTCATGTAGTTGAGCGCATTGGTCCACACTCCAAGCATTTTTCCATATTGTGTTTGATGATGATATGGAAATAGAGTCGTCCAAGCCACTTGAGGAGTCAAGGGATGAGGAACAAGGTGCCTACATTCTGGAATTTTTCTTGCCAGAAATCAGGATTACACACCTCATGTAAAGGCCAAAAAGTGTTGGGCCAGCTAGATTTTTTCCTCCACCCCTCGAGCATAGCCAAAAACTTGATGTCAAATTGGGGGTCCACTTCATAAGTTCGAAGTGGAGGCAGAAAGTGATTCACGTCGTTCTGCTACATTAAATCAAGCGCTTGTTGGGATGCAACCCGGCTTTACTGCTTTCTATTATTTTATTTTTTTATTTTTTTAATTATATTATTTTTGTAGTGTCGATTTTTGATTTTCTAGGAGAATGGAAAGCAAAACTATTGGAAGGATGCAACAGCAAATCAGATGGTTGGAACTAAGTGTGAGGTACTCGCATGAAAGACCAAGCCTGGGAGAAGTCTGAGTACCCCATAAGTTGCTAGTGTTTCGGCCTTTGGCCTACCAAGGAGTTTCTTTTACCCTCTTATTAGTATGGTGTGCATTGCGGACAATGCACAATTTTAAGTGTGGGGTGAGGATATTGTCTGGGTGATTTTCTATGCTATTTTAGTTGTGTTAGTTTAATATAATATTTTTTTATTTTTTAGAAAAACAAAAATAAAGATTGGACTTTTTCCGACAATGGATATCCTAGAAAATTTTCTAGAGGGTTTTAAGTCTAAAGAAAAAAAGATAAAAATATTTTCTTTTGTAGGTAGTTGTCACGACCCCAAACCCGGTCGTGATGGCGCCCAACACTAATGCTAAGCAAGTCCGACCATTCACTCTCTCTCAACCGAGCATGAAACTCAAAACCCAATTAATTAAATACTTAAATCAAATATCAATACTCATAGCTGAAATACTCAAATANGGGTCCTGCGGACGTCAAACAGCTACCTCGACAACTCCTGAAAACTCTGGAAGCAGCAACTAGCTCAACTAAGCTCTCGAAGTACCTGAATCTGCACACAAGGTGCAGGGAGTAAAGTGAGTATCCCCAACTTGGCTCGAAGCCATAGATCACAACACATATACTCTATTGCTGTCGTAATATCATAGTGAGATTAAACTCACTCCATCATAAGATCGTGAACACGAATCATCTGGAATTTTTTAACTCTTCTGAAGTTCTTGCATTCACTCACATAACAGTCAAGCCCACTCTCTAGGTGACCAAATTTTTACCAAGTCCCAATTTTTTTGATGTGAGACAGGGTCTCAGCCTTGTGTGTGGCAGTACTAGTGAATTTGAGGTACAACTCTCTCAGTTGAGTCATTTTCATGATTTGAGTATGTTCGGANATTTAAATGTGTTATCGAACCTATATGACATAGGGTGACGTGGGATCACCCCGGGTGTATGCTTAGTAAGGTTATTCAACTTTTGGTTGGCTTCTAGGACAACTCTGGGTACGCTCGAGGACGAGCGTTTGTTTAAGTTGGGGAGAATGTGATGACCTGACCCGTCGTCTCATGAGTTACTACCATGTTCTTCCCATTTTCTGCTTTCTTATGTTTCATTATTGGTATTTGGTGCGTTAGAATTGATTTGGAATGATTTTGATAAGAAATGAGACACTTAGTCTCTTTTAAGAAGGCTTAAGTTGGAAAAGTCAACTGGATGTTGACTTGTTAGTTAGAAGGCTCGGAATTGAATTCCGATGATTCGGTTAGCTCCGGGTGATGATTTAAGGCTTAGGAGCGCAATCGGAAGTAATTTTGAAAGTCCGGTGAAGAAGTTAGTCTATTTTGGCGAAGTTATTATTTTGGCGATTTCCGATTGATAGGTGAGATTTTGATCTGAGGGTCGGAATAGAATTCCGAGAGTTGTGCACTACGGGCAAGCCAATAGTGCATCTTTTGTAGAATATGAATCTTATTTCTGAGAGCGAGTGAACTCTTTCTATCTTGAGTTCCTATTGGTCTTAAATTTTATTGTATGTGGAACTACTCTCTTTTGCATTGTGAGGGAACTTGATCCATGAAGGAAAGGCAATGTCATTGACCTCCATATTAGAGTAAGTGAGTGAGTTGTGAATAACGCATGGTACTTGCGAGTCAAATATTGAGGTCAAGATGTTACACCCTTGGGCTTAGTCTATTTTAAAGATTCTTGGTGTGATGAGTTAGGAGAATTACTTAAATAGGTTGTGTCTATAAGTGTAGTTTGATTTCTCGAGGACGAGCAATGTTTAAGTGTGGGTTATTGATGTGTGGCTATAATTCCATAGTTTCGTACATTACGTGCCTTGCATTTTACATGCTTTAATGATAGATTACACTTTATTTGTGTGCAATAGAGTCTATTTTATGTGTAGGTGAATTGGAGATGAAAGTAGAGCAAAAGGGATACTTGAGCGTTGAAAGTGTACTCGAGAACAGTGAAAAGGAGAGGCCAGGCAAAGACCAACTCAACCAGGCTTTAGCTAGGCTAGGCCAGCCAAAGGCCAAGCTAAACCAAGCTTTAGCCTGGCGCGGCCAGCAAAAGGCCAGGCAAAACAACACTTTAGCCTGGCAAGGCCAGGCTGAGGTTGGCGGTGGGCTGGCGACGCCAAGACTGGGGCCAGGTCCAGTCCGAGTTTTGAAGACTTAATTCGTCTCCTGATTTGACTAGAACTTGGCCTATACGTTTAGGTCTTTTCCTACACATATAAATAGACCTAAACACGTCACTTTTGACATTCTTTATCCAAATGATAGAGAGACTGACATTAGACCGGGGATTTGACCTAAGGAGGCAAGAACACACTAGGAGCAAGGCGCATAATTCTTCTATAATTTTTTCACTTCCTTCTTCCTATTTCCATTATTAGTTATAAATTTTAGTATTGTAATTATGCATACTATTATGAATAGCTAATTTGTTATCTAAAGTTTTGATGGAACCTTTTGGAGGATGATTTTCCTATTACATTAATATAGATTTACTATAGCTTTTTTGCTATTTGTTCAACTACGTTTATATTGTGGTTGGTTGAAGAGTTCTCAATTAATTGTGCCTATTTAGTGTGTATTAATCGGGAGAGAGTGCATATTTAGGCAATTATTGTACAACATCACTTCTAACGTATATGAGGGAACAATATGAAGGGTTTAAAGGTGGAATTAGGGATAACGAAATCTTGGTGCGATCTGAGTGAGTCGTACTTAATGCCAGCTAGCATAATTCAGGAGAATATATATAGTAAATTATGGTAATTACTTGGGAGAGAGTTACGACAGTCAGAGTTCTCATGATCGGTAGAGAAAACTTAGGCAAATTTAAAGAAAATGTAGCAGAAAGGATTCCGACAATAGGGGAAATCATAACTCTAGACCTCCTTAATCTTGTCTCCAACCCATAATATCTTTAGTTTTTAATCTACTACGTTAATTATTTATTTAATTAGATATAAGAATCTTAATATTTATAACTTAGGAATTGTTCGAGCTTATATCCTTAGCAATATAGAATAATTGTAGCTAAGCATTAGTTCTCTGTGGGATTCAATTCCGGACTTGTAAACCGAATTATATTTGCAATGACCGCTTAGTCCTTTTTTTTTAGGTAAAGTTGGGCGTGATAAGTAATTTAATTCAATGCAAATTGATAAATAAGGGATTAAATAGATAAATCGGAAAAGGGTCAAAACTACCCCTAGACTATTGGGATTGGTACAATAATGCCCTTCGTCCGCCTATTTTAAAAAAATTGCCCTCACCTTTATCTTTTTGGTTCAAGAATGCCCTTACGACTAACGACCATGTTAGATAAAAAAAAATTTAATTAATTTCCACATGTCATAACGGAAAAAAGGTCAAACCTGCCCCTAGACTATTGGAGTTGGTACAATAATACCCCTCATCTCAAAAAATCTCTCCCCCTACCCCTTCACCCTGCCCCTCTAGCGTGTGTGCGTCTTGTTCTTCTCATCTTTTTTTTGACCTTGCACTCTATTTGAATAATCACTACATACATCATTAAAGTTTTATTTTCAGATAACCAATTTTAGTCACCAATACTTTACGTCATACAACTTTCAAAGACCCTATATGAATACTAACAGAGTGTCAATGGTAATAATCATTGAGCATTTGCAATATCTTTTGTTGCATATTTTCTGACAACTCCGCATCCAATTTTGATTATACCAATGTTTTATTTGGTCTCTACTCGGACCTCGACCTTTTTCTTCTTCATTGGATCACCATAGTCTGAACATCCGATCATGTCCATAAATTAAGCTATTGTACGAGGATGCTCTTCAGGTTATATCAACACCGCCAATTTTAAAAAAGAGACGGTTAAACTAAGAGAAATATTTGAGATCATATGCCTAAGAATATGAGAGAATATGACTTATTGGTGAATGTGACTGTACTAAACACTTGATTGAGCTTATTGTATAAAGCAGTAAAGTGTAGTAAGAAAAATTGATGATAAATGGTATTTCTGTTATGGAAAAAAATAGGAGTATTTATGTGTACATTTAATAGACAAAGAAATAGGAAGAGGAAGGTGATTAACTATAGAGAGAGTTTTGTTTGCTTAGGGGGAAAAATAGGTGTATGTGAGTTCTACTTGGTGGAATAATTTTTTAAAGAAAAAGGAGAAAGAAACGGAGGAAAAGGGTCTTAGAATGTGGGTGAATTTATTTTAATTTAGGTGAGTTTTAAGTTAGGCCAATGGGACGATGACAAATGAAAATTAATTAAATTTTTTTGCCTAACAGGGTCTTTGAAAGTTGTATGACATAAAGTATTGATGACTAAAAATTTTGGTTGTCTGAAAATAAAATATTAATGATTTTGTAGTGATTATTCAAATAGAGTGCAAGGTCACAAAAGTATGAGAAGAACAAAAAGAATATGAACGCACACACGCTAGGGAGGATGGAGGGGGTGGGGGAGAGATTTTTTGAGATGAGGGGTATTATTGTACCAACTCTAATAGTCTAGGGGCAGGTTTAACCTTTTTTCGTTATGATTTGTGGAAATTAATTAACTTCTTTTATCTAACATGGTCGTTAGTCGTAAGGGCATTCTTGAGCCGAAAAGATAACGGGGTGAGGGCAATTTTTTCAAAATAGGTGGACGGAAGGCATTATTGTACCAACTCCAATAGTCTAGGGACAGTTTTGACCCTTTTTCATAGATAAATTAGACAACAAAGTAAACCAAACAAGTATGTAAGCTAAATCTCGACCTCGACCTGCGATAGTCTCGAGGTATGATAATAGGAATAGCAAATTATAAAGCAACTCTGATGAACAGTAAGTGAAATAGCAAGAGAGTAATGTGCGTATATTTTCTTATCAGTGGACAATAATGGATGTCTTACAAATGAATGGGATCCCCCTTTATATAATAGGGGAGTCCTAAATAAGGTACACTTCGAATTATAGTTTTTTTTTTTTACTTCTAATTATAGTAGGAAATCATATTTGACAACTGTTCAACCGTCAAAGACCAATCTATTCCGAAATTTACGCCGTGATCCCCGGCTCGTTGCCGGTATCTCGCTCTTTCCGTTACTAAATCATACCGGCACCATCTTGAAGCATGCTTTCTTCTGACCCCGATAAGTCTTATCGACCTCGACCTTGGAAAGGAACTTTGACTCCGAGCTCGACGTCTTGGTCTTCTGACGTGGTATCACTTTTTTCATCGAAGAACGAAATAGGATAGCCCCAATTTCCACTGTATATATAAACATACGGTGTATACCTTTGCCGTGGGAGATAAAATTTCCTTAAACCACCCATTTTGAACGGATAGACCCATGAAAGCTTGGGCTGGTTATATGGGCCCAAAATATTCTTTCCTGAATGGGGCAAGTCTTGAAATGGTCTGATTGTGTCAGTTCATCATTCATACAGCATACAATCGGACAAGTATCATTTGCAATTCTTAGATAGCATAATACAAGAAATTGGTTCTGATTATAATTTTTCTTGTTAACATTTTTTGTTTTTATTTCAAGTGTTTGATATTTTTTTTCAACCATATATTATAAGTGGATGAACGTGAAACTCACAATTTATTATAATTTGTTATCCTCTTCCATTCTCAGCAGTTTTCGTCAACGCAGAAAAAAATTATACTTGTTCTAGAAAACCAAAGGAGGTGGTTCCCTTTGATAAACATAAAGAGTCTTCGAATGATTCTTGTCTCTAAAATTACAAAAAATAAACATTAATTAAATTGTTAAAACATAACAAGATGGCCTAAACATTTCTTATTAGCTAATTGATCTAGAAAGAGGTATTTTGACATCCAATTATTCTTACTTTAATTGCGAATCCTTTGTTTATAAGAAATATATAATAAGTCTAAGAAAGTCAAGCTCACATTGCTCCTGTCGTATTAATGGAACAACAATGAAATGCGACTCACGTCTCCTCTTTGTTTTTATATTCTATTTTCCCACGCCAAAATTTTTCTCGACATTAGACATTTAATTGCATACACACGTGTGACGGGTCATCTTATGCGAATGGGAGGGAAAAAAAACATAAGTTATGCATATTTTATTTTATTTACTCATACAGGGTTCAGAGTGTCGTAGGGCTGTGCATTTGGATCGGATATCCGAGAATTCAAATAGCGAATTTTTCAATTTCCGATTTCGGATATATCGGATGTGAGTTGGGTTTTTTAAAAGTTCGAATATTCGAATCGGATTCGGATTGGTATTATTTTAATTCAATCCGATCCGAAATTTGAATTATATGGACAAGTATGAATATTAGACTTATATTTTAGGATTAAGTCTTCTAATTTCATTCACCTCTCTTTAGACTCTTCTTTTCCTTAGTTTATATCGAAGTCTCTCTCTAACCTCTCTTCAGACTGCTTTGTTCGCTTCTCTTAAGTCTTACCTTTGTGTCTCTCATTCTTAATCTCTCCTTCCTATCGACGAACAACGATGTCTCTCTCTTAGTAGACATTTGTTTAGAATTTCAATTTATTTTATTGAAAGAATTACAGGAAAATATACATGACTTCACACCATAACAAAAAATGGCCCATGTTTTTAAGTTTTACCATGCCTAGCCCACATTGTATATATTTGGAAAGCATTAGCAAAATTTAAAATTTGTATTCTTACAACCATTGCTTCTAAAAGCTATGAATTAAATATGTGTTCTCACAACTATCGCTTTCACTCTCTATTCTTCTACATATGCTTCAAGGGGTCGTGTATTATCTGCTTCTCCTCTTGTGTCACCTGGTTGGAATGAAAAGAAAATTGAAGAGTAGAAGTCCACCATTGAAGACCATTCAAAGCTTTGCTTTCGAAAATGGTTTTTTTTTTTAATTTGTTAGTTGTTTGGATTTGGATTGTTCCAATTGATTGAAAATATCCAAAGGAGTTCAAAATTTAAATTTGAAGAGATTTGAGTAGATTTGAGCAAGATTTGACTTAAATTTTAGAAAAGACACAAGGAAGATGACGAAGTCAGTTTTTTGTATAATTATGTATAATCTTGTATAATAGTGTATAAGGTGTGTTTATATACGCCTAATACACTATTATACACCTTTGTAGACGAAGTTCTTTCACCATTTTCAGTTACAATTCTTGTTCAAAAGCAGTCCAAATCTCCATTAAATGATTTCAAATTTTATATACAACCTCCTAATACTATTTCTAACAAGTCTAAATAACACCACTCCAAATTTCTCATAAAATCAAATTCGAAATTTAAACCCACATATTTAAGCTTGTTAAAAATCTAATTTTTACCATCCAAATAAATTTGGTTTGTTGAACTAATATTTGAGTCACAGTTATTGATTAAAAAATTAAATTAAAAGCTTAAGGAATCTTTTCTAAATCTATTGGAGTTGGATGTTGAATCTTTGCCTATTTTTTGGGCTAGTTGGTTCTAAATTGAAATATAGGCGATAAAATTGAAAAGTAGGGAGCTCAATTGTTCTAATGTGAGATTTTTCCTATTTTATTTTGCTATGAATCTTTTATTTTGTCTATTGTTATGAAAGACATTTTTGCATTTCAATTTAATAGAATGGTGAATAGCAATAGCCTTAAAAAGTGTAATAGTTGATTAGATTGTTAGTAGCCTTAATAAGGCGTACAATCCGATCCGAAAATCCGAAATATTTACTGATTCAAACTTTAAAATTCGATCTCATCCAATTTAATTTGTATTGGATTCGGGTTGCATTTTATAAAATTTGTAATTCAAATTTACAATTCGAAATGTGCTAAATCCAATCCGATCTGACCGATACACCACCCTAGAATGTCGGGAGTGAATTCATTTGAACCCATTATTTTGAACATAAACAATAAATATACATGTGGAAAATCCTGAAAATAATACAAATATTAAGTTTTAAACTCATATTTAACAACTCGGAATCTCAAACTTATCATGTTTAGACCTTAAATCCGCCTATGTATTCGTTGGATGTAAACATACATGTAACTATGTAAGCATATGTTAGAGTTGACGAATATCCGTTTATATTTATCACAATGCTCTGATTCATTGAATTGTTCAGAATATTTTGTAAATTCATCCCCATATGATCCATACCAAAACATTGCTTGCTAAAATAAACAAGGGATCAACAGTTTATATTAGGCATTTTAATTATTTTTGTTGTTCACTTTTATTTGTCCGGTATTCTAAAAAAAGATTTTCACTTTTATTTGTCACTTTTAGAATATCAAGAGAGAATTTCTTTTTCCCTCTTATACCGAAAGTATTAATTACTCATTTCAAATCATTTTCTCAAATTCATTAAAAATATACATCAATTAATATGTGTATCATGGTAAATTTGCACTTCACTTATTATTTTTTAATTAGTGTACAAAACTTATAGTGGACAAGTAAAAGTGAACAGTTAAAGTGACCTGCTTTATTTGGACACGATTATTAAGGTAACGTTTAGTACAACCAACTCTTTTAATTGATCAATCTTTATGCTCTTTTCAACTTACTAGTATCTATAAACATGCGTTGCACGTTAATAATGACACATGATAATTTATTTATTTATATGAAGTAACAAAAAAAATTAATTAATGAGAGAAATTTCATGTATAATAATACAACGGTCATTTACATATCGAAAAATATAATTACATTAGTATAACACATAAATTTAAAATAAAAATACATCATCAAAACTTACACAAATGATCAATTTTGTCATGTTAGTTAGATAATTATGTATTATAGTTTAAAAGTATTTAATGTAGTGGTATTTTCACGAACACTTCTTTGTGGACAATTTCTTTTTCTTTTGTATTCTCCCTAATGCTTTGGTTGCTCTGTCTTAATCAAAATTCTTGTTGTCGATCTCGATATCCCTCTTGAAAGTGCAATATACAGTTGTTCGTGCAAGTAAACATATTGGCGGTAAAAATAGTTCAATATTTAGGATGTTTGTCCTTGTGCTTATTTGTTATATTTGCAAAACACAAGCATACTAAAAATTATTTTCACACAAATTTAAAAGTATCCTTAGTTTCGGAAGACGAAACTTGAATTCAGGGATAAGAATATGCTTAGAAGCACATTGACCTGTATCATAATTTTTGCATGTATGACGTTATTGTCAAAACTTCTATATACCATCTGTGTGCTATTACATAAGTTATTAGGTGTTCCAAAGTTTTTCAGTAGCATGACGTACATATTTTTTTTTAAAATTAACCTATATATAATGGAAGATCAATTTTAACTTAGCCTATTATATATACGGTGATACTAACATACGTAAGAAACAATAAACTTGACAACAAACATTTATGGTAGACGATCATTTGGTATTAAAGAATTTAAGTATTCTTCTTGGTAGTAATTATTGGTATCATTTTCTGCTGAGTCAAAAACTGAAAAATATTTTATTTTTATTATTAAAATTTACAGTTAATCTTTTATTAGTTGATCAACATATTCATTTCTGCTAACTAAGATATCTTTTCAATTCTATCGTGTGATTTGCACAAATTGTATTTTAATCTAGTGATTGAAATATTTCTCTTATTAAATGCACTACTATTACTATTGGGATTGATAAACAAGTGTTCAGGAATAATCAAATCATCTTTTATTGGATGCTCTTCTCCGTTTCTGATATGAAGCAAGAAGACACTGAATACTGTATATGTTCTTACTTTGTATTTCTTGTCACTTGAATCTTTTTCATTTGAAGCAGAAGTATAACTTTGGCAAGCTAAATTTTACAGTCTCTGTTTTTGTCAATTTTGAAACTATTGGTAGTACTTATCAGAAATTACCTCCCAAACCATTAATTTTTCACCAAATGGTTCATTAATAAGAACTCAAGACAATTATTTTGATCGTTTGACACTTTGCCATAAGTGTTTCACCCTATATTATCAATTTTTGCTTCTCTTATAAATTTAACACTTTTGCTCTACTTTGATATATTCGTGATGGTCATTTAAGTTGTTTGATGAGGTATATCAAATCTAAAGTGGGTGGCCTCACAATAAAATCATTGTTGGTGCACCACTTACTATTATTGCTAACAGTGTCATGCCTCTTGATACCATATTTGCAAGTAGTGCATGACATAAAAATATTATTTCAATTCTGTCGGAGGCATCCAAAGAATAATCTCATTATACCGAAGTCGACTCTTTATAATATAGTCTTGAATCTTGTTCTTGATTATGATTTAGTTTTGATTGTGCTTCTTCAGTCACTTGTACAGTACTTTGATTCTTAACAATATACTAATATTTTTACTTTGTGTTCTAATACTATTTTTATGGAATAAATTTATGTCTCCTAAGGTTTTTTTAACTTGAATAAGAAATTTACTCATAAGATGAATTAAAAATAATTAAATTGGATTCTCTTGCTAAATAATAAATTAAAAAATTAATTATTTAATTTATTCTATGTTGATTCAGATCTAAATATTAGTTCATCTCTTGTTTTGAATATTTAATCTTTATTATAATTTTATCCACTATAAATTTTATTTTCAAAGAGTGAAAGATTGATATGACATTTCACTTTTAGATCTTTATATTTATAGAATCATTAGTGGTATACTCTTACCAACCATTTTATTCTCTCTCACACACATTTATTCTTAAATATTTTCTCATTTCTTGTTTAATAATTGGGTATTTTTCGATATTACACGAAAAAATTAATTAAAATATATTATCTAAGTAGGAAAATAGTTCAAATATAATATAAAAATATATTATCGTGGGAGTATTTTTTTTTTTTCAATTTTAACTCTTCATGCAATCTATTTAATCTTATTCTTTCTGATATTGGACATTATGAAGTGGTAATGCATTGCCAATACGGAGAATTCTTATAAAACTAATTTTATTAAACCTTTCTACATACTTTTAATAAGAATTTAATAGATAAAATTTTATTAATTTTAAAATTTTAAATATTAATAATTAGCAAAAAATATATTGTAATCTAAAAAACAAGTTATTGCAGTTATGTCCTTTCTCTATGAGTTCTTCTTGTTAATATTTTAGAGGTATTATAGATATATATAGATAGAAGGAAGAAAGATATTGAAATTATAAGTTGACACTTGACATTTGTTATAGAGTTTTGTAAGAATTGAGTTTGTAATGTATTTTCCGAAACACTTAAGAAAGTGTATCTTTTATATGTTTTTGAAATGAAATGTATTTTTTTTAAAATATTTCTAATTAAAATCTTAAATATTAAGAAAAATCTAAAGCTTTGAAAACTAATTTTTGAGTTTTAAAGAAAATTCAAAAACTGAGCGTAGAAATCTTTAAAAAGAAAATCAAAAGGAATTATTTTCTCATAACTCAAAATGAGTTCGCCACCAATATTTACAAAGTGATGAAATAAAAATAATATTTATTTAAAATTTGAAAGATAAGTACCACCTAAATCCTAACAAAGGAGTGGTCCATACGTGAGACTTACATGTAATAATAAATATTTATGCCCGAAAGTAATTATACTAATATGATTTCTAAAGGTCTACTATGTCCTAAAACTAATAGGATTAAAAAGCTAATATCTAGAATTCCGGTTATATCCTTTTATTATGAGTTATTATGTTTAATATTGAAAGGTTATTTTTGTAAACTGATATTATATTCATGCTTTTATAATAATATAGATAGATAGATATAGATAGATAGATAGATAGATATAGATATAGATTAAAGCACCGCAATTGTAACTATAATAGCTACCGTTGAAGCTCTGATATACATTAGAAACTCATTTCAACTCAGTGTAGGATACACAATAGTATCCAGGATCTAGCATTTGACAATTTGCCAGTTTTGGCCCGCAAGAAGTTGTAATCTTTATACAAAACCATCTAGATGTTTACTTTTTTTGATAGGATACATAAATTATACGCTGATTCTATGCAATTAAACATATGTTATACATGAAATTATATACATATTATATATCTGTTAATAATTTTTAATTTAAACGGTTGGGTGAATCGTGAGCATTTGTACAGTATCGTTTTCCCTTAATTTTTAAAGAAAAGTTTGGTTGACATTGATTGTAGGTGTCGGCACAAGTAGGCGAACCCACACCTCCATCTTACTAAACATTTTTTTTTGGCAATCCGCTAGAATAGCGCCTAGGGCTAGTTTTTTATTAATAAAAGAAAATAAAAATATAACAATTAGGAAAAGTAGAAATAAGGGGGACAATAGCACCGGTATTGTTACCCATATAATACAAACCGGGCTAAACCTTACCTTACTGTCACGATCCAAATTTTCCACCATCGGGAGTCGGGATGGCGCCTACTAAGAGGAGCTAGGCAAGCCAACTCTTATCTATCTCTTTCGTTACCAAAACTCTTCTTTAAATAATTTAACAATAATAATATAAATACAGCGAAATAAATTAAATGAGAGGAAGACTCAAGTTAGTTAGACTAAATTAAATGCGGAAAACATAATCCTATACCCAAGGACCGGTATCACATTACTCGCGAACTACTAAGAATACTAAAAACATCCGTTTAAAAGGAATATAAAACTGTTTGTCTCAAGTACATGAGATAACAGACTAAAAATTAAGATAGAGGAGATGCCGAGCCTGCGGACGCCTGCAAGGCTACCTCAGTGTCTCGCTGGTCGAAATACTAACACCCGCGCTACTGTTGCTGCTGTCCGAAACCTGTATCTGTGCAAAAGAACACAAAGTTTAGTATCATCACAATCGACCCCATGTGTTGGTAAGTTCCTAGCCTAACCCCGGCGAAGTAGTGACGAGGCTAGGACCAGACCATCAAATAAACCTATGCAGTTCAAACATACATATATATATATATATATATATATATATATATATATATATATATATATATATATATATATATATATATACACATACAGCAAGAAAGTTGCAAGGAAACAACCAGTCAATGTAGGAAAAGAATATTTTAGGGGGAGGTAACAATATTAAATAGAAATACTAAATAAAAAGGAGTCAACAAAGTCATAACATCAACAAGTATTAAAAGAATCGATATTTGCACGCCATCAGCCTTCGTGCTTTTACTCTCTTCCTCACCCAAACAATATAAAATAAAACTGTGCACGGCATCACCCTTCATGCTTTTGCTCTCTTTCGTCTCAATTTAATCAATAGATATCAGTACGGAATGGCACATCGTATGGCACGGCATCACCCTTCGTGCTTTACACTCTTCCCTCACATTATCAAATAATGCACGGCATCACCCTTCGTGCTTTACCACTCTTCATCACCAAACAACAATCACAGTTAAAGGGCAAGGAAAATAAACTGAAAATTATTAATACGGGTCTAATAAGGACTCAATAATATACAATAAAATTTCCAGCAAGGAATATATCAACAATTCCATAAATAATTGGCGAGGGAACAATTCAATGATTCTTCCTCTTTCTTTCATTCTTACTCAGTAATTCATTAATAATTTGAGCCAACGCTCCTCAAATATTAAATATCACAATTTTCTTCACATACTCTTCACAATATATAGAAGTCATCATTTAGATCTGGAAGATATAACATAATCCAAATATTCGTAATATAAAGACACACGGTCACACTAGATACCAATGTATAGATACTCGTCACCATACCCATATATCGTACTCGTGAATTAGAAAATAGCAACTAAGACTCAACTCCTATTCCCTCAAGCTAAGGTTAGACCAAACACTTACCTCGGAGTTCTATGGCCAACTCAATCCTTAAGCACTGCTTTTCCTTTCGAATTTGGCTTCAATCCAATCCCATCTATACACAATTGATTTAATATCATCAATAATACTAAACAATCCAATCCAAATGCCTAAATATATTTTTCTAAACATTCTGCCCGAAATTATAAAAATCGACCCCGGGTCCGCTTGGTCAAAACACGAGGTTCGAACCAAAATAAATTCACCCATTCACCCACGAGCCCGAATATATAATTTGCTTTCAAGTTCGACCCCAAAACGAGGTCTAATTCGCGAAATATTTGAAAACCCTAACTCTACTAAATTCTCTAATTTCTACCTATTTTAACATGTTTAGGCCTAGGAATTCAATTGATATTGATGGAAAATGAGGAAAACGAGTTAAGCAACACTTACCCCAGAAGTTTTGGTGAAGAAGAGCTTCAATGGACACTTATGGACCTTGGAGAAGAGGGAGTTTGTGAAAATTTTGAGAACTCCCGAAATGGTTTTGTTTTGGGACTTTTAAAGGACTGGGCAAAATTGCTCTGTGCGATCGCGAAGATTCTCATGCGATCGCATAGGGATGGGAAGGATGGACATTGTGATCGCACAAAGGGTGTTGCGAACGCACAGAAGGAAACGGGGCAAGCTATGCGATCGCGAATGAATGATTGCGATCGCATAGAACAAATTTCGGGGCACTTGAGACTTACTCTATGCGATCGCGGAAAGGAGTATGCGATCACATAGAGCAAACTGAGCTCTTGAAATTTCACACTATACGATCGCGAAACAAGCTATACGATCGCATAGAACAAAAACTAGGCAATAGCAGACAGCATATTCTGCAATTTTTTTTCTAAGTCCAAAACCACCCCGACACCTATTCGAAACTCACCCGAGCCCTCGGGGCTCCAAACTAAACATGCATACTAACTCAAAAATATCCTACGAACTTAACCGTGTGATCAAATCGCCAAAATAACATCAAAAATATTGAATTAAGCCTTAAAATCCATGATTTCTTTCAAATTTCATAAAACTTCAATTTTTTCGTTTTAAGTCCGAAACACGTCAAACGACATCCGTTTTCAACCAAACTTTACAGAAAGCGCTTAAACCACATATAAGACCTATAACGGGCGCCGGAACCAAAATAAGGGTTCGATACTATCACTTTCTAATCAGTTTTCATTTTTATTTTCCTTAAATATTTTCAGAAAACAATTTTACTCAAAAATTCATTTCTCGGGCTTGGGACCTCGGAATTCGATTCCGGGCATACGCCCAAGTCCCATATTTTCCTACGGACCTTCCGGGTCCGTTTATCCAAAATGTTGACCGAAGTCAAATTTATTCATTTTAATATCAAAATTTAGCAAATTTTCATAGAATTTCATATTTGAGCTCCAACTACGCGCCCAGACTGTGCATGCAAATCGAGGAAACTATACATGAGGTTTTCAAGACCTCAGAAGCTCGAAATGGATAAGAAAACAAGTGATGACCCCTTTGGGTCGTCACATTCTCCACCTCTAAAATAACCGTTCGCCCTCGAACGGACATAAGAAGGAAGTACCTGAGTCGGGGAATAGATGAGGATAACAGCTCCGCATGTCAGACTCGGACTCCCAGGTCAAAGCCTCAGGAGGCTGACCTCTCCACTAAACACGACCAGAGGGAAAACCCTTGGATCTCAACTGACGAACCTGTTGGTCTAAAATAGCCACCGGCTCCTCCTCGTAAGACAAGTCCTTGTCCAACTAGACAGTTCTGAAATTTAACACGTGGGCTGGATAGCCGTGAAATTTCCGAAGCATGGATACATGAAAAACTGGATGTACGACTGATAAGCTAGGCGGCAATGCAAGTCTATAAGCCACCTCTCCCACTCGATCAAGAATCTTAAGCGGACCAATGAACCTAGGGCTAAGCTTGCCCTTCTTCACAAATCTCATCACGCCCTTCATAGGCGACACTCGGAGCAACACACGCTCACCGACCATGAAATCTACATTTCGAACGTTACGATCTGCATAGCTCTTTTGCCTGGACTGAGCTGAACGAAGCCTTTCCTGAATAATCTTAACTTTATCCAATGCCTCCTGGACCAAATTTGTACCCAACAACCGAGCCTCTCCCGGCTCAAACCATACGAATGGAGATCGACATCGCCTACCATATAAGGCCTCACAAGGAGCCATCTAGATACTCGACTGGTAGTTGTTGTTGTAGGATAACTCTGCTAAAGGCAAAAACTGATCCCACGAACCTCCAAAGTCAATAACACAAGTTCAGAGAATATCCTCCAAAATCTGAATAGTCTGTTCTGACTGCTCGTCCGTCTGAGGATGAAATGTTGTGCTCAACTGTACCTGGGTGCCTAATTCCCGCTGAACTGCTTTCCAGAAATGCGAGGTAAATTGCGTACCTCGGTCCGAAATAATAGATACCGGGACACCATGCAGGCGAACAATCTCCCGGATATAAACCTCCGCTAACATTGCGGAATAATAGGTGACTGCCACATGAATGAAATGCGCTGACTTGGTCAACCTACAACAATAACCCAAACTACGTCGAACTTCTTCCGAGTCAACGGAAGTCCGGTAACAAAGTCCAGAGTGATCTGCTCCCACTTCCACTCGGGGAAGCTCAATCCTCTTAAATAAACCACCAGGCCTTTAATGCTCATACTTAACCTGCTGACAATTCAAACACCGTGCTACATATGCCACAATATCCTTCTTCATTCTACGCCACCAATAATGCTGTCGCAAATCCTGATACATCTTTGCGGTGCCCGGATGAATAGAGTATCGGGTACTATGGGCCTCCTCTAGAATCAACTCTCGAAGCCCATCCATATTTGGTACACAAATTCGCCCTTGCAATCTCAAAATTCTATTAGCATCTAATGTAACCTGCTTAGCACTTCCTCGTTGCACCGTGTCTCTAAGGACACACAAATGAGGATGGTCAAACTGCCGATCACGGATACGCTCCAATAATGAAGAGTGAGCGACCGTGCAAGCTAGCACTCGACTAGGCTCAGAAATATCCAGCCTCACAAATTGATTGGCCAAAGCCTGAACGTCCAAGGCAAGCGGCCTCTGACTGACCAGAATAAAAGCAAGACTACCCATACTGGCTGACTTCCTACTCAAAGCATCGGCCACCACATTGGCCTTTCCCGGGTGATATAAAATAGTGATGTCATAATCCTTCAACAACTCCAACCACCTCCTCTGCCTCAAATTCAACTCCTTTTGCTTGAACAAATACTGAAGACTTATGATCAGTGAACACCTCACATGCCACGCCATATAAATAGTGCCTCCAAATCTTCAATGCGTGAACAATAGCTACCCACTCCAAATCATGCACTGGATAGTTATTCTCATGAATTTTCAACTGTCTCGAAGCATAGGCAATGAATTTGCCATCCTGCATTAACACTGCACCAAGCCCAATACGGGAAGCATCACAATAGACTGTATAAGGCTCTGAACCTGTGGGAAAAACCAACACCGGTGCCGTAGTCAGAGCTAACTTGAGCTTCTGAAAGCTCGTCTCACACTCGTCTGGCCATCTGAACTGGGCACCCTTCTGGGTCAACCTGGTCATCGGGGCTGCGATAGATGAGAACCCCTCCACGAACTGATGATAGTAGCCTGCCAACCCTAAGAAACTCTGAATCTCTGTTGCTGATATGGGTCTAGGCCAGTTCTTGACTGCCTCAATCTTCTTCGGATCAACCTGGATACCCTATGTGGATACAATATGACCTAGAAATGCAAGTGAATTCAACCAGAATTCAAACTTCAAAAACTTAGCATATAACTGACTATCCTTCAGAGTCTGAAGAACCACTCCGAGATGCCGCTCATATTCCTCCTGGCTGCAGGAGTATATCAATATGTCATCAATGAAGACTATCACGAACTAGTCTAAATAGGGCCTGAACACTCGATTCATCAGGTCCATAAAAGCTGCTGGGGCATTTGTCAACCCAAAAGACATGACCAAGAACTCATAATGTCCATACCGAGTGCGGAAAGCTGTCTTAGGAACATCGGATGCCCTAATCATCAACTGATGGTAGCCAGATCTCAAGTATATCTTTGAAAACACCTTGGTGCCCTGAAGCTGATCAAATAAATCATCAATCCTCGGCAGTGGATATTTATTCTTGATTGTAACCTTGTTCAATTGCCGGTAATCAATGCACATTCTCATCGAACCATCTTTCTTCTTTACAAACAACACTGGCGCACCCCACGGCGACACACTGGGTCTAATGAAACCCTTCTCAAGCAAGTCTTGCAACTGCTCCTTTAACTCTTTCAACTCTGGTAGGGCCATGCGATATGGCAGAATAGAAATGGGCTAGGTGCCCGGAGCCAAATCAATGCAGAAGTCAATATCCCTGTCGGGTGGCATATCC
Organism: Nicotiana glauca; assembly: GCA_026770625.1. Lineage (NCBI taxonomy): Eukaryota > Viridiplantae > Streptophyta > Magnoliopsida > Solanales > Solanaceae > Nicotiana > Nicotiana glauca. The sequence continues at coordinate 42,935 of MU767350.1, read as the reverse complement.
GACAGGTCTGAAGGAAAAACCTCCTGGAACTCACGAACTACGGGCACAATATAAATAGAGGGAACCTCAGCACTGGAATCCCGAACATAGGCCAAATAAGCAAAACACCCCTTCTCGACCATACGCCGAGCCTTCACGTACGAAATAACGCTGCGGGTAGAGTGACCAAAAGTCCCTCTCCACTCTAAGCGGGGCATCGGGTAAGGCTAATGTCACAGTCTTGGCATGACAATCCAATAGCATGATAGGGTGATAACCAATCCATCCCCAAAATAACATCAAAGTCGACCATGTCTAAAAGCAACAAATCAACACGGGTCTCAAGACCCCCAATCACTACAATACAAGCACGATGGACTCGATCGATCACAATAGAATCACCCACCGGTGTAGACACATGAACAAGAATACTCAGTGGATCACTAAGCAGAACCAAGTACGGTGCAAAGTAAGATGACACATACGAATACGTAGACCCTGGATCAAATAGCACTGAAGCCTCTCTATCACAAACTAGAATAGTACCTGTAATGACTGCATCTGAAGACTCAGCCTCTGGCCTGGCTGGAAGAGCATAAAATCAGGGCTGGGCCACATTACCCTGAACCATATCCCTAGAACGGCTTGCTGCTGGCTGGCCTCCATCTCTAGCCATCTGAGCTCCACCTCTATGATCTCTACCTCCACCTCTAACACCCCTACCCCCACCTCTGGCTGGCTGGCGGGCTTTGGAATACCTAGTGCTGGTACTATGGCACGATAACCCTGATGTTGAGAACTACCCGGTGATCGAGGGAAAAATCTGGCAATGTGACCTGGCTCACCACAAGTATAATAAGATCTCAGCTGCTGAGAAGACTGGGAATGACCCTGTCGGCCTGAATGACCACCTCAAAAACTCTGAGGCAGATGTGCACTGATAGGAGCTGATGGTGCACTGTAAAGCTGATGATCAGAATAGTATGTCTGAGAACCACAACCACCTGAAGTACCGTGGGAAACCTGGAGAGTTGACTGAAAGGGCCTAGGAGGATGGCCTCTTCCATACGAATCTCTACCTCTTGACGAGGCACCATTGAATCTGCCTGAATGACGAGGCCTCTTCTCCGACCCATGACCTCCTCCCTGTGACAGAACCATCTCAACTCGGTGGGCCACATTGGCCACCTCCTAAAAAGTGATCTCGCTCCCGGCCTCCTTGGCCATCTGAAGACGAATTGGCTGAATAAGACCATCAATAAACCTCCTCACCCTCTCTCTCGGTAGGGAGTATGACAAGAGCATGGTGACCTAGAGCAATGAACCTGGTCTTATACTGAGTGACCATCATGGAACCCTACTAAAGGCGCTCAAACTAACTACGAAAGGCCTCTCTCTGAGTCAGGGGAGAAATTTCTCAAGAAACAACACTGTGAAGTGCTCCCAAGTCAATGAAGGCGAACCAACTGTTCTAGGTAAACAATAATCTCTCCACCAAGTTTTGGCGGATCCAGACAGACGAAAGGCGAAAAAATCAACTCCATTGGTCTTAACGATCCCCATGTTCCGAAGAACCTCATGACAACAATCCAAATAATCCTAGGGATCCTCAGTAGATGCACCGCTGAATGTAGTACTGAAGAGCTTGGTGAACCTATCCAGCCTCCACAAAGAATCGGCGGACATGGCCGCTCCATCGCGGGGATGGGCTGCTACACCCGGCTGAACTACCATAGCTGGCTGAACTACTGGAACCTGAACCTGGGGAGCTACTAGCTCCGGAGTGCGCGTAGTAGGAGTCTGAGTCCCTCCTCCCGCCTGGGAAGTAGCTGGTGTTGCCGGAAGGAAACCCGCTCAGGTGACACTCTCCATAAAGCCTACCAATCGGACCAAAAAGTCCTGAAGAACTGGGGTAGCAATGAACCCCTCTAGGACCTGAGCTGGGCCCACCTGAACTGCTGGGGCTGGAACCCCCTCCTCGAAATTAATCTAAGTCTCCACCACTGGTGTTGTTGCTCGGGATTGAGCTCTGCCCCTACCTCGGCCTCTAGTACGGCCTCGGCCTCGCCCTCTGCCCCTAGCGGGAGCAGCTGCTGGGGCCTCGAGCTGCTGAGCGGTAGATGAGGAAGCGCGTGTTCTCGCCATCTGTGAAAGAACAGAGTGGAAATTCAATTAGCATTTGAGGAACAAATCCGCACGACAAGAAAGAACAAATGTGAAATTTTCCTAACTCTGTAGCCTCTGGGATAAATACAGACATCTCTGTACCGATCCCTCAGACTCTACTAAGCTTGTCCGTGAGTTGTGAGACCTATGTAACCTAGAGCTCTGATACCAACTTGTCAAGATCCAGATTTCCCACCATCGGGAGCCGTGATGACGCCTACTAATGGGAGTTAGGCAAGCCAACTCTTATCTATCTCTTTTGTTACCAAAATTCTTCTTTAAACAATTTAACAATAATAATATAAATATAGCGGAATAAATTAAATAAGCGGAATACTTAAGTTAATTAGACTAAATTAAATGCGAAAACTCAACATAATCCTCTACCCAAGAATCTATGTCACATTACTCACGAACTACTAAGAATACTAAACACAACCGTTTGAAAGGAATATAAAATTGTTTGTCTCGAGCACATGAGATAACAGACTGAAAATTAAGATAGAGGAGACATCGGGCCTACGGACGCCTGCAAGGCTACCTCAGTGTCTCGCTGGTCGAAATGCTAACACCTGCGCTACTGCTGCAGCAGTCCGGAACCTGTATCTGTGAAAAAGAGCAGAGAGTGTAGTATCAGCACAACCAACCCCATGTGCTGGTAAGTGCCTAGCCTAACCTTGGCGAAGTAGTGACGAGGCTAGGACCAGACCATCAAATAAACCTGTGCAGTTCAAATATATATATATATATATATATATATATATATATATATATATACATACATACATACATACAGCAAGGAAGTAGCAAGGAAACAACCAGTCAATGTAGGAAAAGAATATTTTAGGGAGAGGTAACAGTATTAAATAGAAATACTAAATAAAAAGGAGTCAACAAAGTCATAACATCAACAAGTATTAAAAGAATCGACATTTTCACGGCATCAACCTTCGTGCTTTTACTCTATTCCTCACCCAAACAATATAAAATAAAACTGTGCACGGCATCACCCTTCGTGCTTTTACTCTCTTTCATCACAATTTAATCAATAGATATCAGTACGGAATGGCACATCGTATGGCACGGCATCACCCTTCGTGCTTTACACTCTTCCCTCACAATATCAAACAATGCATGGCATCACCCTTCGTTCTTTACACTCTTCCCTCACATTATCAAACAATGCACGGCATCACCCTTCGTGCTTTACCACTCTTCCTCACCCGAACAACAATCACAGTTAAGGGGCAAGGAAAATAAACTGGAAATTATTAATAGGGGTCCAATAAGAACTCAATAATATACAATAAAATTTCCAGACAGGAATACATCAATAATCCTATAAATAATTGGCGAGGGAATAATTCAATGATTCTTCCTCTTTCTTTCATTCTTACTCAGTAATTCATTTATAATTTGAGCCAACGCTCCTCAAATATTAAATATCACAATTTCCTTCACATACTCTTCACAATATATACAAGTCATCATTTAGACCTGGAAGATATAACATAATCCAAATATTCGTAATATAAAGACCCACAGTCATACTAGACACCAATGTATAGATACTCGCCACCATGCCTATACATCGTACTAGACAATTAGCAAATAGCAATTAAGACTCAATTCCTATTCCCTCAAGCTAAGGTTAGACCAAACACTTACCTCGGAGTTCTATGGCCAACTCAATCCTTACGCACCGCTTTTCCTTTCGAATTTGGCTTCAATCCAATCGTCTCTCTACACAATTGATTTAATATCATCAATAATACAAAACAATCCAATCCAAATGCCTAAATATATTTTCCTAAACATTCTGCCCGAAATTATAAAAATCGACCCCGAGCCCGCTTGGTCAAAACACGAGGTTCGAACCAAAATAAATTCACTCATTCACCCATGAGCCCGAATATATAATTTGCTTTCAAGTTCGACCCCAAAACGAGGTCTAATTCACGAAATATTTGAAAACCCTAACTCTACCCAATTCTTTAATTTCTACCTATTTTCACATGTTTAGGCCTAGGAATTCAATTGATATTGATGGGAAATGTAGAAAACGAGTTAAGGAACACTTACCCGAGAAGTTTTGATAAAGAAGAGCTTCAATGGACTCCTATGGACCTTGGAGAAGAGGGAGTTCGTGAAAATTTTGAGAACTCCCGAAATGGTTCTGTTTTGGGACTTTTAAAGGACTGGAAAAATTGCTCTATGCGATCGCAAAGAGGCTCATGCGATCGCATAGGGATTGGATGGCTGGACATTGCGATCGCACAAGGGTTTTTGCAAACGCACAGAAGGAAACGGGGCAAGCTATGCGATCGCGGATGAATGATTGCGATCGCATAGAACAAATTTCGGGGCACTTGAGACTTACTCTATGCGATCGCGGAAAGGAGTATGCGATCACATAGAGCAAACTGAGCTCTTGAAATTTCACACTATACGATCGCGAAACAAGCTATACGATCGCATAGAACAAAAACTAGGCAATAGCAGACAGCATATTCTGCAATTTTTTTTCTAAGTCCAAAACCACCCCGACACCTATTCGAAACTCACCTGAGCCCTCGGGGCTCCAAACTAAACATGCATACTAACTCAAAAATATCCTGCAAACTTAACTATGTGATCAAATCTCCAAAATAACATCAGAAATAATGAATTAAGCCTTAAAATCCATGATTTCTTCCAAATTTCATAAAACTTTAAATTTTTCATTTTAAGCCCGAAACACGTCAAACGATATTCGTTTTCAACCAAACTTTACAGAAAGCGCTTAAACCACATATAGGACCTGTACCGGGCGCCGGAACGAAAATATGGGTCTGATACCATCACTTTCTAATCAGTTTTCATTTTTATTTTTCTTAAATATTTTCAGAAAAAACTTTACTCAAAAATTCATTTCTCGGGCCTGGGACCTCGGAATTCGATTTCGGGCATACGCCCAAGTCCCATATTTTCCTACGGACCTTTCGGGACTGTCAAATCACGGGTTCTAATCTGTTTACCCAAAATATTAATCGAAGTCAAATTTATTCATTTTAATATCAAAACTTAGCAAATTTTCACATAATTTCATATTTGAGCTTCCAACTATGCGCTCGGACTGTGCACGTAAATCGAGGCAACTATACATGAGGTTTTCAAGGCCTTGAAAGCTCGGAATGGATAAGAAAACAAGTGATGACCCCTTTGGGTCGTCACACTTACTAATCCTATTGAGGCTTGCAAACCTCGCCTACTAACAAGCATGTAAAAAATATGAACTTGAAAGGACCAAGAATTATATGATCATCACATAGTTTATAACATACTGTGTGATGATATTATATATGAGGATACTAAGAAAGTGGTAGAATAAAATATAGTACCAATTTGATTCTTGTCCCCTCTTTTCCAAACTTGTAAAATCTTCAACTTGTAATTCTTTGTCATTTTCATCCACGGTTTTCAAAATGTATTCAAAAAATATCATTTCTTTTTTGAACAGTTGGACCTCGTTGATGTAGTTGGGGCAGCCTGTTTTTGTTTGGCAACTTTCATTGGAAGTCATCTAACAATGGCTTCCTTGTTGGACCTTGTTGCAATTTTCATCCAGATAGCACGTGCTTTACTTGTTCCAATATGTTCCTCCATAATATTTGGCGGGGTATCTAGGTGGTGAATGCATGTTCCACAAGGAGGCTTACTTGGAATGAAATCTGGAGCATCCAACTTGTTCTTTAATTTTCCAGTCAAAGTATTTTCAAAAATTAGCATTTGAAGTTCATCCTTGATAACTCTTTCCACACGATGGCTGGAAAATTAAAACTTTAGTTTAAGACCATATTCCTGCTCCGTTTTCAAATTTGCGCAGCTGAATTTATTTGACAAAGTAACCAAAGGTTTCTTGATCATGGGATCTGCAATAATATTTTCCACGCGAGGGCTGGAAAACTGCAGCAATTCATTCTCTTTTATGCCTGCTGGACTTTTTGTGATCTGCTTCTCAAATACTTTTGGAAGAACTTTATCTTTGTGCACAGTAATAGTCTTTTGTCCTCCAAAATCATCACGATCAAAGGCACAAAAATTCTGCATAACATCAACTGTTCCATTCAAGTTAGCAACAGCTTTTTGCCCTCCAAAAGCATCACTATCAATAGCACCAAAAATCTACACTGTTTTAGCTTGTCTTTGCCCCAGCGATGGAAATCCAGTTGTGATTGGATTATCTACACTTCTTGACTTTGAACATGTAGAAGCTTCAAACTCTATGTCCATAACGTCTAAATAATTTCCCTCGAAATTATAAGCTGGTGCACCTACAGGTTCCATATGCAATGAAGTTGAAGTAACACAAGCTTGCACCTCAGGTTTCCCATTGTTATTCAATGCAGCAACATCTTGAGTTAGTATTCCACTCTACAAGTTTTTCTTTTTTAATAATAATAATGATAAGAGTTAGTATTGTATGGGTCAAAATCTGACCGAACGACCGCGGTGGCCACGACCCCTCTCCTATCATCTTATGAAAGGTCAACAAAGTTAACTTCATCTCGTCATTACTGCATTCGAGATAAGCGACGAGGCTAAGGCGTCTTCACGACGAGAAAGCTTCCCCGATCCGACCGTGATAAGTCATGGCAAGTGTTGACATGTGATTTTTGACCCTCCCCGAAATTTTACCCATTTTAGCATGTAAATATTTAGTTTAGGCCTAATATCGCCATTTCAACTAATTTTTACTATTTTACTTTATTTTGTTACAAGAAAACAAAAAATTACAAAAATAGTTTCATTAACATTTTGTAGTCATTTTAAACTTGAAAAAATACCCAAAATAGTTTTATTTTAATTGTCAATCTCATTTTAATAGATATTTTGCCTATGTAGGATTAATTAAATAAGATCGTATTTTTATTCTCGGCTGCGGGGAAAGAATAACATTTGGGTTCAAACAACTCATTTTTAGGCCTAAAATTTGGATAACCCAATACCCAAGCCCAATACCCAAGCCCACTACCCTAAAACCTAGACCTAATCCTATAAATACTACATATACTCTTCAGCCGTGAGACAAGAGGGGAAGGGGCCAACGTTACACATTCAAGAGGAGGGGGAGGGGATACACATTTTGGGACACATCACAGACACATTGAAGACTTATTCATCTTCTTCATGAACAACAACACAAAAAACCTCTAGAAAACCCTAAACGAAAACCACCGGCCACCCATCGCCTGAACCCGCTGCAGGTCGTCATCCAGCAGCACGACCACCTCCAGTTCCCATAGCTGTTGTCCGCGTCGTCTCCAGCTGCAGCGACGTCCAGTAGCAGTGCCGTCCCTCACCAGCCATCGCCTCCTACACAAAACCAGCGAGAATGGACCTCCAACCTCTCTCGATCTCTGAGAACGACGAACAGTAGCGGAACCTACACCCCATCGCTCTTCATATTCAACCTTAGCACACCCCGTCGCCATTTCTGTCTCCCGCCGGCAGGGCCCGTCGTCACACCACCTTCAGCCATCTCCACCTTTCTTCTTTAACCATAACACACCCAGAAACTAAAAAAAAAATACTCCAGCAGCCGTCAACGAACAAAGAAGCTGAAAACAGTGAGGAGTCACAAAACTCATTTAACACCTTTTTCTGTGAGTTTCGAGTTTTCTGGTTGAGCTTCAATGACTGAGCTTCGATGACGATTTCCGTTGATTCCTTGTTGAGGTTCAATCGTTGGTTCCGTTTCAGTTCAATGGTGTCGTTCGTTAGAGGTCCATCTCTAACCTCTGTTTTGAGTTAATATTGGTTAATATCTTTTTGAGCTTGAATAAATGTTAAGCATGTTACGGATTTTGTTAATCTATTGAGCTTTAGATTTGTGTTTATATCATTGCTATCTCGAATTGGCATGTTAAATAGACGTATCGATGCGTATGTATGGGTTGATGTTCTTAGGCTCTGTTGCGACAATGTTTTGTTAAATTTTTTGAACTCAATATTGGTTCTCTTTCTGATCCTTCCTTCGATATCTTGGACTATGAAAGGAAAAGTCATTTTAAAGTTGGGACAATATGCAAATTATTTGTGGAAGGTATATTAATTTAGTTTAAAGTAGATTTCTCCTAAAACTCACTTTGTCATTTTCTTCAATTAAAAAAATATTATTTGTCTCTCCTAGTGTTTAATGTTGAGATAATTTGTTCAAATTTTATGTTAGCTTTCGGTCTCCGCACTTTTTCTTAGTATTACATTGTAGTTGTCAAATGGATTGAGATATGCATACATAATTAGATCACCCATAGCCCTCGGATAATTAATTCTAATCCTTAGAAATCGAGGCGTGCCATTTAGCGAATTTTCATGGCCCTCGCAAAGTTGCTATTGCGTAGTAGCTTTAGGCGCGTTAGCTTAATAACATTATCTCCCTAAACTCGAGTGCACATTTATGTGACCCAAATCCAAATCTCAACGGAGTCGAAATATGTCAATAACCACGGGTACATTGATGTGACATGGTTTGAGATGTGTTTTCACGACGTTGCAATTCTTATAAATTAATAATAATCAAAAGCGGTTAAAAGGTAAAAATGCACATAGGTTTGAACATGTACTAAAATTAGATAACTAAGCCGAATATAACAGTTAAGCGACCGTGCTAGAACCACGGAACTCAGGAATGCCTAACACCTTCTCCCAAGTTAACAAAATTCCTTATCCGGATTTCTAATTCGTAGACTGTAATACGGAGTCAATTTTTTTCCTCGATTCGGGATTCAAACCAGTGACTTGGGACACCATAAATATCTCAAGTGGTGACTCCAACTCTTAATAATAAATTCCGTTTCGATTATCCTTTAATTGAAAAAACTTCCTTTATTACATCCTTCGCAGGGTGTGGTAGCGTAAAAAGGAGGTGTGACAGCTCTGGTAACTTTCCTGGGGACACAAACCCAGAACTTCGGTTCAGGGTTTAAGAATTTGAGCTTAGAATAATTGTTGTGTTTGGCTTCATCTGATTTTCCTACATGTTTCATGCGTAATGTGCAAAATGTGCTTTTACCGCTTTGATATTATTTGAACTGTATATATAAACTGTGCCAAAACCCTTCTCTTCTCACCTCCGGGGATGTGCTTACTGGTTGAGACTCCCTATTTTGTTAGTGTCATACCCTGAAATAAGAAAGAGGCCGGACAAGTTACTAAGCTGGATGGCCTTTTGGTTCCCGGTACGTAGCCCCCTCCTCGACTCGAGTTGTCCGCTCGGGTACACAGTCTAGAACACATACCCAGGATTTGAACCTAAAATAACTTGACTTCATGCCGGATCCCTAGTAGGAACGCTTATCTGCATCACGTGCATTTTGACTTATGGGACTCAACACAGGGGTTGGGTCCATCTAGGACAGGTGTACCCAAAATAACAGACCATCTTGATGCATCCTATAATTCCTATGTGCTACATGTTGCATTTATTCGAGGGTAAAATGGTCATTTAACGGACTAATGATAGTTGAGGGCAAATGAAAAATGAAAAAGAAAAAAAGAAAAAAATAAAAAAAAGGGTGAAGTGTGAAAATAAAGCAAGTGGGGTCTAGTTATGTTTTTGTCACATTTTATTAAGAAAAAGACCAAAAAAGAAAAAAAAAACATGAAAAATTCAAAAGATTTTGCATTTTTATCATCTTTCAAAAATCAAAAGGAGGAAAAGAGGAAAAAGAAAATCCAAAATAAAGTTGGCATATTTCATCATTTTCAAGGAAAAGACAAAAAAATATTTTCTTTAAGTTAGTTGTTTTGTTTAATTTTTCAACTGTATCCAATCTGCCCGAACTACGCGAACCTGATTCTCGTCTCCCGGGGCAGGATACGTAGGCAACTCACGTAGGATCCGGTCTTCCTAGTAAATCTTAGGTTCTTGGATTTGCGGGGTCCTAGCCAAATTTTGCACTTCTAGCCACCTTTTGGCTAAATAAGTCATTTTGCAAAAATAGCCTCAATCATGTCTTGTATGTGTCCAGTAGCGAGTATTATCGTGTCACCTAGTGTTGGTTTGAGTTTTTATTTTCATACAGGTGTGAATTTACTTACCGGAGCTGGAGCTTGACAGAACCTAGGACATCTAGCCAGGATCACTCATTCAGAATGTGGATTAAAAGAAGATTTTCTTTTCTTTTGTGTTTTGAGTCGTTTTTTTTTAATTTTATTTTATGCCATCTTTTACCTTTTAGTTTTGAATAGTAATGTCGAGTTTTATTATTATTATTATATTTTCTATTTTTGCATTTGAAAAGGTGTGTAATAAATTAAAAATTCAAAAAAAAAAAAGAGAATTGCATCTTACATTTTCATTGGGAATTTTCTTTAGAATACTAATTGTAGAAATGAAAAAAAAAAACAAACATTTTGAGGTGGTTTTTCTTTTAGGCAATTAATGTCTAAGGCTTAAAATAGAAATTATTTTTATATTTTCTTTACTATATTAGGAAAACAAATTCAAAAAAAAAAAAAGATGAAGAGAATTTCTTTTAGTACCTTTTTAAAAGCCTCTTTAAGGTGTTAATTCGAAAATCCAAAAAGATTTTCTTTTAAGATGCTTCTTTGGGAAATTAGCGAAAAATGGAAAAAAAATTCTTTTATTAAAGGTTTAGGGTATTATAGATAAAAAAATAATAAACATACTTTATTTTTTGTTTATCATTAGAAATTCTTCTTTAGGCAATCAAAATTGAAATCTAAAAATATTTTGTTTTATCTTCTTCATTGCTTGTTTCATATCTTGCATCAGGATATCAAATGAAAATCCAACATATTTTTGAGGTTTATTGTTTGGACTTCATTTCAGAAAAAAAAATCAAAAAATATTTTTCTCTTGTAGGATTTTTCCCTAATAATTTTCCATAGAGTGTTTGTTTCAAAAAGGAAGAGAAGCAAAGAAAAAATGCCCGTTAAGCTTGAGTTTGGAATAAGGTATAGAACATTAAGTCTAGAAAATTCAAATTCTTTTATTTCTCTTTTCTCATCAGAGTAGTTATAAAAGAAAAAGAAAAAAAATGTCAGTTTGTTTACTCTATTCTCGATCTTCCAGAACTACGCAAAGATCTGATTCATGTGGGATCATGATACATAGGCAACCTACATAGGGTTCGATCGAATCGATTTTTTTTATTTATTAAAGGAAAATAAAAAAAGAGGGAAAAAAGAGATGAAATCATGGGATGTGAGAAATGAGAGGGAAGAAAAAGAGCGATAATCACAAAGGAAAAAGGTGAAGCAAAATGAGCGAGCAAACAAGTGCTAGAAAAGCAAAGAAA
>MU767350.1:8130-23516 GCA_026770625.1 Nicotiana glauca | reverse complement strand
AATCAGGAGCCCACCTGGAGAACAAGGGAATACATTTCAAGTTTCAGCAGTCAGGCACCCACCTGGAGAACAAGGGAAGTACAATTCAAATTTTAGCTTTCAATTTTTTATATTTGATAACATGTTGTATACAGCCACCAAACTGGGCAGAAAATTTTCTTTGTTTGTCTATTTTGTTGCAGTCAGGAGCTACCTGGAGAACAAGGGAATACTTTTCAAGTTCAGCAATCAGGAGCCCACCTGGAGAACAGGGAATACATTTCAAGTTCAGCAGTCAGGCGCCCACCTGGAGAACAAAGGAAGTACAATTCAAATTTTAACTTTCAATTTTTAATATTTGATAACATGTTGTACCCAGCCACCAAACTGGGGCAGAAAATTTTTTTTGTTTGTCTATTTTGTTGTAGTCAGGAGCCCACCTGGAGAACAAGGGAATACTTTTCAAGCGTCAACAGTCAGGAGCCCGCCTGGAGAATAGAGACATATATTCCACATTTCAGCGGTCAAGCATCACCTGGAGAAACGGAAAACACTTCAGAGTGAAATTCAAGTAAGCAACAAAAGGGGCTTGCAGAAAGAATGCGAGCAACAGTCCGAGATGATCAGCAGAAGTTACTTACAATCCAAAATAACAAAAGAAAAGGAGAAACAAAAGAAGGAAAAAGTGAATCCAAATGCAGAAGTAGAGAAAGATGTGAATTGCTTGAGACATGATTGGAGTCACAAGCTTGGTGTGGTTTCCGGGTCTGGTCCGAAAAGCTGAAGAAGAATGAATTCACACCTGCAACTAGCAAGCGTCAAGGTTCAGATCCAAAGTCTGCATGAAGAACCATTTAAGACTCAAGATTAAGCTTCAGAAGACTTATAGATAGGGATCTTATAACTCGTAGTTGACAGGCTTGGCTAGTCTTTTTCATTTATTTTGATTTTGATGTAATAACGGGACCACGGACCGGAACCTCGATGGCACCTCGCTTGGCTCTCAACCTCGGTACTCTATCACCTCATTCACTTCTGAACTATACGTGGCCTGATTCCTCTATAGCCAAGGATATGTAGGCAGCTCAGATACTAGGGCTCGGTCACATTCTTCTTTCTTTCAGTCTCCTTAAATAAGGGTCGGGTCAAAAACCTGTCTAGTCATTCTTTGTCTGAAAACTCTTCGCGTTTCCAGTCAAAGAGGGGTAGTTGTTGACATGTGATTTTTGATCCTCCCCGAAATTTTACCCATTTTAGCATGTAAATATTTAGTTTAGGCCTAATATCTTCATTTCAACTAATTTTTACTATTTTACTTTATTTTATAACAAGAAAACGAAAAATTACAAAAATAGTTTCATTAACATTTTGTAGTCATTTTAAACTTGAAAAAATACCCAAAAATAGTTTTATTTTAATTGTCAGTCTCATTTTAATAGTTATTTTGCCTACGTAAGATTAATTAAATAAGATCGTATTTTTATTCTCCGCTGCGGGGAAAGAATAACATTTGGGTTCAAAGGACCCATTTTTAGGCCTAAAATTTGGATAACCCAATACCCAAGGCCACTACCCTAAAACCTAGACCTAATCCTATAAATACTACATATACTCTTCAGCCGTGAGACAAGAGGGGAGGGGGCCAACGTTACACATTCAAGAGGAGGGGGAGGGGATACACATTTTGGGACACATCACAGACACATTGAAGACCTCTTCATCTTCTTCATAAACAATAACACAAAAAACCCCTAGAAAACCCTAAGCAAAACCACCCGCCACCCATCGCATGAACCCGTCGCAAGTCATCATCCAGCAGCACGACCACCTCCAGTTCCCATAGCTGCTATCTGCGTCGTCTCCAGCTGCAGCGACGTCCAGCAGCAGTGTCATCCCTCACCACCCATCGCCTCCTACACAAAACCAGCAAGAATGGACCTCCAACCTCTCTCGATATCTGAGAACGACGAGCAGTAGCGGAACCTACACCCCATCGCTCTTCATCTTCAACCTTAGCATACCCCGTCGCCATTTCTGTCTCTCGCTGGCAGGAACCGTCGTCACACCACCCTTCAGCCATCTCTACCTTTCATCTTTAACCATAACACACCCAGAAACTATAAAAAAAAAAAAAAAACTCCAGCAGCCATCAACGAACAAAGAAGCTGAAAACAGTGAGGAGTCACAATACTCATTTAACACATTTTCCGGCGAGTTTCGAGTTTTTTGGTTGAGCTTCAATGACTGAGCTTCGATGACGATTTTCGTTGATTCCTTGCCGAGGTCCGTTCGTTGGTTCTGTTTCAGTTCAATGGTGCCGTTCGTTAGAGGTCCATCTCTAACCTCTGTTTTGAGTTAATATTGGTTACTATCTTTTTGAGCTTGAATAAATGTTAAGCATGTTACGAATTTTGTTTAATCTGTTGAGCTTTATATTTTTGCTTATATCATTTCTATCTCGAATTGGCATGTTAAATGGACCTATCGATGCGCATGTATGGGTTGATGTTCTTAGGCTCTGTTGCGACAATGTTTTGTTAAATCTTTTGAACTCAATATTGGTTCTCTTTCTGATCCTTCCTTCGATATCTTGGACTATGAAAGGAATAGTTATTTTAAAGTTGGGACAATATGCAAATTCTTTGTGGAAGGTATTTTAATTTAGTTTAAAGTAGATTACTCCAAATTCACTTTGTCATTTTCTTCAATTAAAAAAATATTATTTGTCTCTCCTAGTGTTTAATGTTGAGATAATTTGTTCAAATTTTATGTTAGCTTCCGGTCTCTGCACTTTTTCATAGTACTACATTGTAGTTGTCAAATGGATTGAGATATGCATACATAATTAGATCACCCATAGCCCTCGGATAATTAATTCTAATCCTTAGAAATCGAGGTGTGTCAGTTAGCGTATTTTCATTGCCTTCGCAAAGTTGCTATTGCGTAGTAGCTTTAGGCACGTTAGCTTAATAACATTATCTCCCTAAACTCGGATGCACATTTATGTGATCCAAATCCAAATCTCAACGGAGTCAAAATATGTCAATAACCACGGGTATATTGATGTGACATGGTTTGAGATGTGTTTTTACGACTTTGCAATTCTTATAAATTATTAATAATCAAAAGCGGTTAAAAGGTAAAAATGCACATAGGTTTGAACATGTACTAAAATCAGATAATTAAGCCGAATATAACAGTTAAGAGACCGTGCTAGAATCACGGAACTCGGGAATGCCTAATACCTTCTCCAGGGTTAACAAAATTCCTTATTCGAATTTCTGATTCGTAGACTGTAATACGGAGTCAATTTTTTTCCTCGATTTGGGATTCAAACCGGTGACTTGGGACACCATAAATCTCTCAAGTGGCGACTCCAACTCTCAATAATAAATCCCATTTCGATTGTCCTTTAATTGGAAAAACTCCCTCTATTACACCCTTTACGGGGTGTGGTAGCATAAAAGGAGGTGTGACAGCAAGTACAAGAAGTTTTTCGACTATAAAGAGAAGAAAAAGAACCAAAAAGAGTGGCCCCCGACAACTTCTGAAACATCACTTAAACATCCCAAGAAGGGAAAAAGGGCTCATAAAAGAAAAGGATCCGAGATCTACGAATAAAGGAGGAGCTCCATTTTGAAACATCGAAGAAGAAAGCAAAAACAATTGTAACCTCCCATCCCTCTCTAAGGAGAGGCAGGGCACAATACTATCATGAATAAAACTTTCTGATATTTTGTCTGTTCCATATTTTATTGCAGCTATTATGTCTTTCGATCCAGTATTAATTATGATTGACTATGATTTACCCCTTCATCTATTTTGATTGATGTGCTTAGAAAGAGTTAACATCTTTTGAGTCAAATAATTTGGCACCGCCTGTGGGGATTTCCTAGTGAAAATGCCCAGTTCTTCATGGATCGAAGCTAAAGAAACACGAGAAGAGAATCCAAATCTCACCAGATTTGAAGGCAACGCGCCAAAGAAAGAAAAATCGAACGCGTTAGCAAGGGCTAGAATCCTCCGCCCTACCGAACTCGAACACCCTCAACAAGGAAAGGGTATCGCAATCAATTCACCCCCTCCTTTAAAAACGAAATTGCATGGCAGAAGCATGGAACGCCCTATCCCCATCCTCCATACTTTGTCAAACCGGAGACCGATGTAGGGATATCTCAAGTGAAGAGTCGAAAGCCATCTCGAAACAGCCTATATCTTCCCGGTCGGCAACATCTTCAAAAGACACAACCAAAGTCAAGCAAGAAACTGTGACACGTATGCAACACAGGTCCGAGCAGAATGTTGGTGCCCAGCCGGGGAATCATCAATGCGAGCAATGGGTACCGAACTGGGACTCAGATGGGCTGTTATTTCGATAAGTTCGAAATAACACCCTTAAGGCTAAGGGGCTTTGCAATCAAATATCGACATGTTTGACCTCGTTCGAACTCAAACGGGCTATTATTTCTATAAGTTCGAAATAACACCCTTAAGGCTAAGAGCCTTTGCCATCAAATATCGACAGGTTCGACCTCGTTCGAACTCAGACGGGTTGTTATTTCGATAAGTTCAAAATAACACCCTTAAGGCTAAGGGCCTTCGCCATCAAATATCGACAGGTTCGACATCATTCAAACTTAGATGGGTTATTATTTTGATAAGTTTGAAATAACACCCTTAAGGCTAAGGGCCTTCTTCATCAAAGATCGATATGTTCGACCTCATTCGAACTCAGAAGAGTTGTTATTTTGATAAGTTGAAAATAACACCCTTAAGGCTAAGGGCCTTCGCCATCAAAGATAGATAGGTTCGACCTCGTTCAAACTCAGACGGGTTGTTATTTCGATAAGTTCGAAATTACACCCTTAAGGCTAAGGGCCTTCGCCATCAAAGATCGACTGGTCTGACCTCATTCGAACTCAGACGGGTTTCATTTCGATAAGTTTCAAATAACACCCTTAAGGGTAAGGGCCTTCACCATCAAAGATAGACATGTTCAACCTCGTTCAAACTCAGACAGGCTGTTATTTCGATAAGTTCAAAATAACACCCTTAAGGCTAAGGGCCTTCGCCATTAAAGATCGACAGGTTCGACCTCGTTCAAACTCAGATGGGCTGTTATTTTGATAATTTCGAAATAACACCCTTAAGGCTAAGGGCCTTCCCTATCAAAGATCGACATGTTCAACCTCGTTCAAACTCAAATGGCCTGTTATTTTGATAAGTTCAAAATAACACCCTTAAGGCTAAGGGCCCTTGGTCGAACTCAGACGGGCTGTTATTTCGATAATTTCGAAATAACACCCTTAAGGCTAAGGGCCTTCGCCATAAAAAATCGACAGGTTTGACCTCGTTCGAACTCAGACGGATTGTCATTTCGATAATTTCAAAATAACACCCTTAAGTCTAAGGGCCTTCGCCTTCAAAGATCGACATGTTCGACCTTGTTCGAACTCAAACGGGCTGTTATTTCGATAAGTTCGAAATAACACCCTTAAGGCTAAGGGCCTTTGCCATCAAAGATCGACAGGTTCGACCTCGTTCAAACTCAAACGAGTTGTCATTTTGATAAGTTCGAAATAACACCCTTAAGGCTAAGGCCTTCGCCGTAGAAGATCGACATGTTTGACCTCGTTCGAACTCAGACGAGCTATTATTTCGATAAGTTCGAAATAACACCCTTAAGGCTAAGGGCCTTCGCCATCACAGATCGACAGGTTCGACCTCGTTTGAACTCAAACGCGCTGTTGTCACACCTCCTTTTTCACACACCCCTCGAAGGGAGTAATAAAGGGAGTTTTTTCCAATTAAAGGACAATCAAAACGGGATTCATTTATCAAGAGATTCAGAGTCGCCACTTGAGAGATTTATGGTGTCCTAAGTCACCGGTTTAAATCCCGAATCAAGGAAAGGGTTGACTCTGTTTAACAGTCTGCGTACCAGAAATCTGAGTAAGGAATTCTATTAACCCAGGAGAAGATGTTAGGCATTCCCGGGTTCCGTGGTTCTAGCACGGTCGCTCAACTTTCGTATTCGGCTTAAATTATTTGATTTTTAAACAATTATAAACTTATGTGCAAATTTTAACTTTTAACCGCTTTTATTTATTTTAATTGAAGAAGATTGCAACGTTGTTAAAATACGTCTCGAACCACGTCACATAAATGCACCCGTGACTTCGACATATTTTAACTTTGTTGGGATTTGGATTAGGGTCACATAAATATATACCCGAGTTTAGGAAAGTAATATTATTAAACACGCGCATAAAGCAACTACGCATTTTGTTAACTTTGCGGGAGGCCATGGAAATTCGCTACATGGCACGCCTCGAAGTCTAAATATTTTTAAAAAAATAATTAAAGAGGGCCACGCAATTTGTGATTTTATTTGGCGCAGCGCACCTCGATTCTAAATTAAAAGAGAATATTGACTATGTTTTGGAGGGCCACAACTATTTGGATTATATAATATGGCTCACCCCCTCTAATTTGACTCATTGAATCAAGCTTAAGGAAATTATGCCTACTCTTAAAGTCTTGGTTGAGCCTAAACATGGGTCAAAATTAAAAGAAATAGGATCTGCCCGTTATTAGTTTTCAGAACTTGGGCCTGACCTGAGGAAGAGCCCAATCGCTCAAGACGAACACAGGAGGGCCAAGTAACGGGTCCCATAGCTGACCCTATCCGGGCTCAAACATAAAACCCAGATTCCATGAGACATTTTCCAACTTAGAATTCAAAGAGTTCACGTCCTCGATCCCAGGCAGCAACAGAACGTGATTTGAATTTCTTTTTTTTTCTTTATTCTTTTACACAGTGGCAAGAATATCCGAGCATGACATATTTCACAAGCAATCCCAACAATTGAATTAATAATTAAAGTCACTTGAAATTCTAATAGCCCTTTTAATTCCAACACCTTTGCACACTAATTACTAAGTGAGACATGTTGTTTTTGAACATTTATTTCCAAATCCAAATGCGAACAATTCAACTTTACTTTAGCTCTAATCTAACACACTCTTATGATGAACATTCACATATTAAAATTGAAGCAATATTGAAATACTTAAATGTATAATCACACCTCCCCTATTGATTTGGATTATATGCTAATAACTACTGGAGAATTTATATTCAAGCATGCTCATAATAGTGAAGAATACAACAACTGTCCTACATATTGATTACCAAAACAATCCAACTCTCCGATATTCTGACCACATACAACTTTCAAATCGTACAGAGCACATAGCATAAACATCCAGGCACATTCAAACGTTTATCTTAATGAACTATCAAGCTAATATTACTTCATAATTCCATATTCAATACAAACAGACAAAAATATACGAATGTCAACTAAACTGAACGCTGAAAATGCAAAAAAAACACTCAGTAAACCATTGTGTTATTGCATATTTGTACTCGAATAAACCAGTCTTCATATTCAACCATTCTCATACATTTTGGAGGGTGAGAGGAATACCTGGAAATGAAGGAAAGGAAAAGTGAGGAAGCAGTGTATAGCAGCAACAACAGTAGCAGTAACAGGACAGGAATCAACAGCAGCAATGGACGAATCCAGATTCGATTCAAAAACCCGATAAAGTCAAACTCAAACCAATGAAACAGTAAGACTGATACTCTTTTCAGTATGGTGAATGTATTACTCTATTTCTCTCCATGTATCCTTGTGTATTTTCAATGTGTTTTCAAGTTGAGAATTACTTAAACTCAATCTCTAGCTTCAGAATGTCTAAGCTCTTTAACTCAATCTCTATGTATTTCTCTTAACTCTCAAGAGAACGTCTGGATCTCTAGCTATCACTCTTAACCTCAATCTCCCAATGTATGTCTATCTCCCTCCTTCAGAATATGTGTGTGGGTCTATTTAAAGACTGGAACTAATCGCTTTTCCTTTCACACCTTTCACTTTCCAGCCTGTTTCTTCCTTCCCATGTGCACCCCTTTAGCCTTTTATTACTAACCCATGCTGCTTCTGACTTTTCCACTTCTAAAGGTACTTAAATAAGTGTAATTTTCACTACCCATACTCTTTTTTTCTATTTTTTAATCAAGCTTACTAACTCCATGTTTTCTATTTAAAACCGGTGCCCCACTAACATCCGTTAGCAGCCCTTATTCCTTTATTTCCTAAACTATGCTCTATACCTCTGTTCCTTAATCAATACTTCTAAAAGCTTTGAATGTTATACAACTTAAACCATTAGTTTTCTAACATATGAAAAAGAGGTGACCAAAACAAAGGGTATTAATTTCTGGTCCTAGAAATTTTACCACCACACTGTTAAAAATATAATTCAGAATTGAAATTGGCATAAAACAATCAAGGACTGACCCTTTTGACATTCGACCTTTGAGACAATTAATCACCAAATGACCATACTAGCTAACAGAATCAAAAGTTTAAACAAAATTGCAAATATATTTAACGTAACAAACTTAGTTGAACCAGAAATTAAACAAGCTAAAGAAAAAAAATGTTGAGAAACACAGCTCACAAAACAACAAAATCAAGAACAATGAAAGAAAAGAAAAGAGGAAAACTGAAACAGGATTACCTAAACTGGCCAGACTTCAAAATTCTTTCTTTGAATTCTTGATTTCAACCAAACGAGGTCTCAATCACGTGTTCTCATATGAAAACACATGATCGAGGTCTCGTTTGGTCTTAATCATCCACATATCTACAAACTCTGGAACTTAACCTTTTCAGGTCTATTTTTATTTCAAATTCGACGAGTCACGGGGATATTCGAGGGGAACTAGTTGTGGATATAGGGTGAGGGTAGTCCGGTGGTTGTATGGTGTCAATTTGGGGTCAATTGGTTAAACTAGGGTTCGGCCAAACTTCTTCGATTCAAGATTCGAGAAGCCTGACCAAGATTCAAGGGAGATGGTTCGGATATTTGGAATGGGGAAGTTGATGCGAGGCTAGGGTGTAAATTTGGAGGTGAACGGAGCCGGCGCCGCCGGGGACGGCGGAAGAGCCACTTGGTTTTTTTAATATTCGAAGGGGTAGGCTATGAATCGAAGGAAACTGAGGGTGGAACAGAGATGGGGGTCGTGGTGAACACATGGTGTAAATTTAGGGTGGTTTGGGCCACCGGCACCATCGTGAGGCGATTTTCGATGGTCGGAGGGCGGCCGGGCAGGGCGGCGAAAGACAGGGCTGTCTCCGAGTTGTTAGAGACGAGAGAGGGGTGGGGACTCTAAGGGGGGCGGGGTCTATTTGGAGGTATATATACGGGATGGATGAACGAATCTAGGCCGTTAGATTGACTGAGATCAACGGACTGGATTAACCACTTAAAAAGAACGGTGTCGTTTAGACACTCCAGCTGCTGAGTCGGTCTTGTTTGAATGGGTCGGGTCAGATTAACGGGTAATGGGGTGGGATCTCGACCGTTGGATCGAATTGATCCAACGGCTTGGATCAATTGGACCCAAGCGACGTCTTTTTGATGGAGTGTGGAAACGGATCGGGTAGAAGGGCGGGTCTAGGCTGGACCGGACGGGTTTTTACCAAAATCAATTGGGCCAGGGGATTTTTGGCCCAATTTTAATTCATTTCTCTTTTTATTAATTTTTTTTAATTTTCTTCCTAAATTAATTTCAACATTTAAACCAAAAATCCTAGATTAATTTATAAGACCCAATTGACTTAAAAATACTAATTAGCTCTAAATAATAATCATCACAAATAATTAAATACTAAATCACACAATTAATCACTAAGAATGCTTATTTTTATGATTTTTCCAATTATTGTAAAATAAGTAATTTACGATTTAACTCAAAATTATAAAATTAAATCCTAAATGCAAATGATTTTTGTATTTTTTTAATCAATTTATCAAATAAACATGCACAGACAAATGTAATCAATAACAAAAAATACCACAAAATCCAAAAAATTACAAATAACAGAAAAATTATTTTATTTTGAATTTTTGGGAGCAATTCTCATAGGAAAAAAATCACGTGCTCACAGTTGTTACTTCGATAAGTTCGAAATAACACCCTTAAGGCTAAGGCCTTCGCCGTCAAAGATTGAAAAGTTTGACCGCGTTCGAACTCGAATAAGCTGCCTTCTCGATAAGTTCGTAATAAAACCCGCAAGGCCAAAAGCCTTCGCTACAAAAAAAGAGAACCGGGACTCGCCAGATGAATCCTCACCTCGCGACAAGATCAAAAATCGACTGAAAGATGAAACACAAGTAGCGAAAAAGAGAATTCTTTATCCATGGTCATAAATGCGGGCTATCACTGCTTACATCTAGATAGGGCCAGTCAACTGATAAAAAAAAGGAAGCAAGCAGCAACAAGAAGCAAACAAACGCCAACCGGCGTACGAAAGTAAAAGAAAAATAAGGCACAATTTTTTCTTCACTCAACGTCATCACCGCCATTGACATCATCATCTCCATAAGGCTCATCATCATCACTGCCTGCACCCCCATCAGCTTTATCTGTCGCTACATCATATCTGCAGTAGGCGCGAGCCTCGCGAGCCTTCTCATGTGCTTCCTCGTAGGCAGCCTCAGTCACGGTGCCAACCTCCCACAAGTTCCTAAAGATGTCTCTTTGTGCTTTGGCATAGATCCAGAGCTCATGGGTCTGGCGAGGAACGGCAGCACGGGACGGACCAGCCTGGGCCCTCAGCCGCTGATTCTCCTCTTCTAAGGCCGCGACTCGATCTGACAAAACCAAAGCCTTCTGATCAATCGTGCCAATTCATTCCTCGAGCCTAGTCTCCCTAAGGCTCGTAGTATCCCTCTCCGATTCTTGCTGGGACTTGAGCATGCGAAAAATTTCTTCTAGGACCGCCGCCCTTGCTAACGCCTCAGACCAGGCTCTCTCAATATGCTCCAAACCGGCAACCTTGCTCTCTATCGCAAAGAGTTTCCCTCTCCATTCGGCGCTCATCTCCTTAACCTGAGCCCGACACTGATCCATCTCTAGTTGCATCTCTCCCAAATTGCTCTGCAAGTGCTCGCACTTGGCAGCAACCCCTCTACCCAACTCAAGCTCCTTCTCTTTGAGGCGGAGTTGCTCTTCAAGCTCGCTCTTACTGCGGATCGTCTGTAGCAGCTCTTGATCTATTTTCTCCAGTTCCGCGCCCAGAGCCTGATTATGGGGATCCATCCTCAGCCATTCATGCAAATCGCGACATCGGTTGCGATACGACGGTGTTTCTCCCGCAACTACAAGAAAATCCTCGACCGAATGTTGGCCCTACGGATACTCTCCACCTCCACCAGATACGTTTAAAAAAAAGAAAGTAATTAGATCGATGTTCACTCGTATAAATGGAAGGATCGAAGTAAGAACCGAATACGACATACCCTCAAACCTATGACGGCCACTTCATTCCACAGTTTGGCATCAGCGACAATCCGCAGAGATTCATTTTCTGCCTCCGAACACAGCAAGCTAAGCTGCGACACCAAGTTATCCCCTTGTGTCAATAGATTCACAAAGGAAGGGATATCGAGAATGCGAGCCGATCCACCTGCATAAACCACCGAATGAGTGAGGCCCTCCTCGAACATCCTGATATCATCAGGGTCCAAATCAGACTCAGACTCATATTCGTGGACCATCACACTCTTCCCCCTTTCCGCTGCCGAGGGGAGGATACGAATTGCCGCAGATTATGTAGGCACATTCGAGGTCACAACGGAGGCATTAGGGGACTGGTTCTCTGCTCCGGAAACTCGTTGATCATCACCGACAATTGAAATTTCGGGATGTGTCATTACAACAGCCGAATCTTCTGGACACTAACTGCCAGCACCAACTTCGACAACTCGCTCCACTTCTAAAGAAGATGTTGCAGCAGTATCGTCCCCTGGGCCCCTTGGAGGAGACTCATCCAAATTGATCACAGTCGAGGTGCCGTCTCAAATGCCACCCTCCATCTTTTCGACGTCCCTTCCTCCTCTCAGGTCGACGGCGATCCATTCGCAGGACGGACAATGCTGAATGTGGCTTCCTGAGAGACCGCCCTTGCCGGAGCGGCTAGGACCGCATATTTGACCGAAGCCGCCCTCGATGAAGAGCGAGCAGCAGACACTACACTAGGACGAGCAGACGTAGTCGGGCGACGAAAGGCTAGCTGACGAGCCCTGACTCTTCGTACTCTGCCTGGCAACGACAAACGATATTCAAAAGTTGAGACGAAAACAGAAAAAGATATTAAAAAAAAAGGAGGCGTTATCTCACATGCAAGGGGACTACGTCCAAATCTCTCATAAAAGGTCGACCAAGTGCGAACCCCCGCTGTATGGGGAAGGACGGCCTCAACCCACTCTTGAATCCCCTCCAAAGGCGGTGGGGGCAGCTTCTCGGCTCCGAGACAATGAAGCAGGTTAGTACATACAGCATAAAAGGCGAAAGGACAGACAAATCAAGTTCTCCACTAATTAGAGACGCACACTTACGGGCAAAATTCCACACCTCAGGAAATCCAGTCGGATCTGCCACGAGGTGCTCGGTCCGCACATAGAAAAAGTTCTTGTAAAAGTGACGATTGGTCCTGTCATTCACAACAAGGCTTTTCGACCCCCGAGGACGTGCGTGGATCATTGACCCTCCAATCAACTGAGGAGCGAACAGGCTAAGGCGAGCTATGCATACTTGATGAACATGAGGAATAGCTTGTAAAAATAAGGAGAAAGCTGGGCAGGGCATACCTCATAATAGCGACAGAAATCTATCACCAGCATAGGAAGCGGAAGCGTGTACCCCATGAGGAAGGGGTAGGCATAGAACATACAAAATCCGGGACGATCAATTTGAACCCGGTCGTCTCTCCCCGCCTGTACCATCTCGACAAAGTTAGGAATGCCCCATCGATTCCTCAAATCCGATATCCCTACCTCCCCTATAAGGGGAGGAATATCCTCTGGCTCTGCCCCACCGTCAGCACTGAAATCTACCACATCTCTCCTCGGGCGGGGTAAAATTTCATCTACAGATGGAACCTCGTCGCCTTCCACCAACTCCACGTCTCCGGCAGCGGGAGCAGAGTTCTCGGCTACCGGAGGAGTAACGAAATACTATCACGAGAAGAAGTACCTGCCATCTTCAGCCAAAAAAAAGAGAGAAGAGAAGAGAAAGAACTCAATGGGAAAGGTGAAGAAATCATGGATTGTTATGAGCAGAGAAGTGAGGCTGAACTCGAATTGACGAAAAAGGAGATATCCGGAGAATTTTCTCGAGATGAACAATGAAGTGCGAAAAGCAAATGGCATAAATTCCCCGAGCGCGAAATCCAATAGTCGCCATTCAAACCTGATGGGACACGAAGCAATTCGAATCCTCAGAAACGTGTCGTAATAATTGCTTGCACGGAGTAACGCCTCATTTCCCAACTGGCTCTTCGGTTTCAAAACCGTCATAATGGTACACGCGTGCTAAAAAAAACAAACCCTGAACAATTTCGAAACACAACGCGACTAAGAAACAGAATGGGGGTCAGATTCCTCCTGACTACGTTGCGCACATGATCTATCCGTCGAAGTCGACGGGGCACGAACCCGACGAACGGAGGGACTAACTGTACGGGTCAAAATCTGACCATACGACCGCGGTGGCCACGACCCCGCTCCTATCATCTTATGAAAGGTCAACAAAGTTGACTTCATCTCGTCATTACTGCATTCGAGATAAGCGACGAGGCTAAGGCCTCTCCACGACGAGAAAGCTTCCCCGATCCGACTGTGATAAGTCATGGCAAGTACAAGAAGTTTTTCGACTATAAAGAGAAGAAAAATAACCGAAAAGAGAGGCCCCCGACTACTTCTGAAACATCACTTAAACAGCCCAAGAAGGGAAAAAGGGCTCCAATAAGAAGAGGATCCGAGATCTACGGAGAAAGGGAGGAGCTCCATTTTGAAACATCGAAAAAGAAAGCAAAAACAATTGTAACCTCCTATCCCTCTCTAAGGAGAGACAGGGCACAATTCTATCATGAATAAAACTTTCTGATATTTTGTCTGTTCCATATTTTATTGCAGCTATTATGTTTTTCGATCTAGTATTAATTATGATTGACTATGATTTACCCCTTCATCTCTTTTGATTGATTTGCTTAGAAAGAGTTTAACATCTTTTGAGTCAAACAAGTATTATTCTCGAACTAGATTTCAATCTTTCTTACATAGTCATTCAGTTGAAGCTGCGCTAGTTTTCTGAATTAAACCACAATAGAAAAGTTTTTAGTGTTTTCAATAACTTTAAAGTACCTCTGGAGTGGTTTTTTCAATTTTTTTGAAAAAATAAATTTATTGTATTGATGTTGAGTAAAAATTATTTATTTATTCCCCACATGTTCATGAAACAAAAGTCATCGAGCCATTCGGTTAAAGGTGGCCATCCACTATCTGTTATGTTTAAATAATAATGTTAATGAGAATAACAATTTCCAAGCTCAAATGCTTAATGAGAAACGCCATTTTCTCACGTATATATATGTGAAAATTATTACGTTCATTTCTTCTTTCTTACTATATATACATAAAACGAACTTATTTCAATCCCAAAAGACAAGTTAGAGATTAAAATAACGACCTATATGTGAAACGTTACTTCTATCAAATTGTTCCAACACGTTTTTGCATCTTTACCCTTGTCACGATTTGAGTCTTTTGCTTTTTATTCTTTAAGAATATAGAAGCATTAAAAGTATAATTTTTGCTAGAAAGTAGGCTATTTCTTAAGTTATACGCGGATTGACTTATTTGAAATGCTAGTTAACTGCAATTACTTAATCTGCTGAAGAAAGATCACAATCCATACAGAAGTTTGGTCATTCCAAAATATGAAATGAATCGTTCATTACATAGTGCTTTGACCACTCATTTCTCCTGGTCCCTTTCACACAGTAAACATATAATAATTTGTCAGGCTAACTTCTTATTTTAATTTCCATTAATTAGGTTAATTTGTTCTCCGTCAATGACTTCACATTCCGGTTAAATGCTGATTCCCTTGTTTTACTATACCAAAACTTCACATTAAACTTATCGATTTCCGATTTGTCATCATTTTTATTGTTTGACTAAAAAAATATAAAAACTTTTTGGACAAATCAATCAAAGATGAAAGGGTAAATCGTAATCAAACTTAATTGACCCAGATCAAAAAGTTAAATAATAATAATTATACACAAGAAGAAAATGATATCAAAGATCTTATTCAGATTATCTGCTGCCTTTTTCATCCGTGGATGAAGGGGAAGGCTTACAATTGATGAAGCAATTGATGAAGGGGAAGGCTTACAATTGTTCAAAATGTTGGGAGTACTATTCTTAGGATTTTTTCTTTCTTCTCTCTCTTAGAGAGTGGTCCCCCCCCCCCCCCCCCCCCCCCC